>JANLJB010030286.1:0-22695 GCA_026212285.1 Bursera cuneata | reverse complement strand
AGAAAGTCCACTTCGGGTTACTTGATTACCTATGCAGGGGGAGCAGTTTCATGGCAATCTAAACTGCAAAAGTGTATTGTATTATCCACTACAGAAGCTGAATACATTGCAATCATTGAAGCTTGTAAAGAAGTTTTATGGATAAAGAAGCTTCTACAAGAGCTGGGTCACAAACAAGAGAAGTTCATTATGTATTGTGACAGTCAGAGTGCTATCCATCTCAGTAAAAACTCTACCTTTCACTCACGATCTAAACATATTGATGTGAGATATCATTGGATCAGAGATGTTTTAGAGATGAAGATGTTACATATTGAGAAAATTCATACTGACAAGAATGGCTCAGATATGATGACAAAAGCCTTACCGAAAGGTTTGGTAGTGCCACCCTTATGATTTGGAGGGGGAGAATTTGATTTTAAATATCAAACACAATAAAAATTTCAGCCACCATCCACAAAAATAACAACACCGAATTTTAACGTGAAAAACCCGTAAATGGGAAAAACCACGAGGACCGTAGTCCTATATCAAATCCTCCACTAATCAATACAATGGGTACACCAAGTTCATCTTCAATACACCAATGGAGGTACACAACATCAACAATATAACATCAAGATAACTCTATTTTGGTATAACAATATAATCTCATCATCAATTGATAGAATTCATACTTAATTTGACAAAAATTAAGTTTTTCTATCTTAATAATGGGTTTACGAAAATACATAAATATGAGAGCAAATACAAAATCAAACCATATGGATGTGTAGAGAAAGATATCAGGAATCACCACTCCAAATTTGAGCTGAATCGGAGTTGATTTGGCTACTTGATCTTGAGGTAGAAGAATTGAATCCCTAAGCCCCAATTTTCTTTTCCTCTCGGTTTGCTCTCTGCCTCCCTCTGTTTTTCTTCGATTGAGTGAATGATTAACAAAAAGAAAAGCTGCCACTTGACTTTAAGATTTTGGTCAAGTTCATTTCAATCCTTATTTGCCAAATTTCACATAAATCTCATTACTCTAAATTTAACTTCTTCACCCTTAAGATGAAGGATAACCCAACATTGCCTTAGATGGTCAAATATAGTTTTCAGATATTTTCATATAGTTAATATAATTTTCTATTTGCAGCTTTTCTATTTGGAATCTAGTGCTAAATGAACAAAATACAATTTCTAGATCAAAAGAGTGAAATTCCTGCAAGGAACAAAAAATTTCCACATAAACCTATTTAGAAGTTGAGAATTAGAACTAAAATTATGCAATTAAGAGAGTTTTGAAACGGTGTCCACTTATTTCATTATAATTTATTCATCAGTATTATTAGTCTTTTTCTGTAGAAGACCTTTATATATAATCAGAAATATCATCCAAAACCTCCTGTTTTTCTTTATATGATGAGATCAAGAATTTGAATTTAAATCAAAGTCTCGGCCCCCTATGCTTTCAAATCTTTAGGTTATTTGACAATTTTTATTAGTTTGATAGGAACGAAACAATAATTCAACTCAAATTCCAATATTAAGCAATACTCCCCAATCTGAAACTGTGTCAAAGTTTCCTAATTGAACACCCACATTTTTCTGCACGGGCTTCAATGTTACAACATAGATAAGGTTGAATTCTTCATTATCTATTATAAAAATTAAGAAAAAAAAAAAAAATATATATATATATATATAAAGGTTTTTGAACTTTTTACTCACAAAATAAATGTAATTTCTCTGAATTCATCTTGGGTTGAGAAATCTTGATTGTTGCTTTCTTGCACACATGCAAATATCAATTTTTAATATTGTCACCCAAAAATTATGAGTATTTTTATATGTAATATAAATGATCTAATTCAAAGATTACTGTTATGTATATGAAAGAGATCTTTCGACACAAATTTTTAACACAAAACTAGATGTAAAATCCTCGTCATTCATCCATAAAATTCAATCGCTCAGATGATTGATGAGTTGACACCACTAAATATAACTTTTTTACTTTAAATCTCAATCATTGGATTTTGTGGATGAATGGTTAAGAGTTTTTGTCTAGATTTGTGTTAAAAAACTTGTGTCAAAAGATCCTCTCATATATATAAAGAGTAATGCAATGGGTACAAAGTCTATATCTCAACTTTATATCATAACTGATGTGGCATCATTTAAGTGGTAAGGTAAATATATGAAAGTTAAAATAGTAAATACTGATATATTCACCATACCATTCATATAATGTCACATCACAGATGGAATATAGATTTTGTACCCATAACATTACTCGTATATATATATATTTTCAAGATACTCAAATTTTTACACAAATTATAGATTATTCATGATATTAAAAACTAATAGTTCAGTTTATTCATGATGTAGATATTTTTCTTTTAAAATATACGAGTGATGTTAACTAACATCATTGAATAATTAAATTTTATTCACTCTCACACAATCTTTATCTAAGCTTAATGTTTTGTCTCTTCTCGTCATTCTCTCTCATCAAAGTATATTTTCCTTTTAAAATATTCAAGTAAAGCTAAATTAAATAAATTTTGAGTCTTCTAGTAAACTAACAATATAGTATGAATGCACAAAAGATATAGTTTAAATATTTAACTATAAAAGGTTTTTTACAGACTTTGAAATTATTGTCCAAACTAATATCTAGCTAATGTAATCTTGACATATAATTTTTACAGTAAAAAAAAAATTGATAATTTGTATTCCCTAAAAATCTGAATAAAAAACCTTCTATTTAATTATATTATTTTATAGTAATTATGTAGAATAACCAAACTTAAGGATTCTTTACATAATGTAAATTTTTTTTTTTTCATCAACAAACCAAAACCAAGTACCAACTAAAGAGAAAACATTAAAAGCTTGGAGGTAAATTGTATAAGAGAGAATAAAGTTTATTTATTACCAAATATGTCACCTAACATCTACTTGTATATTAAAAAAAACATTCCAAATCATGAGTAATATGAACTACTAATTTTAATATCAGCTAATGATATATAATTTGCATTAAACTTTATGTAAAAATTGAGTCTCCTAAACCTGTCTCCATATATATAAACTACCTAACCATATCACAACAGTCAATTTTTTTCCTCTTATTTTGGACTTCAACAATATATGTTGGCACTAAAGACATGAGAAGATGTATGAATTGATGTGATATTATTATATTATTTACCACATCATTCTATTATTTATATAATAAATATTACATTATTTAAAACATCATTAAGATAAGGAATGAAATATTTTTTTAGATGACTATTATTATTGATATACTTTTAAATTAAACATAAAAATGGCATTTTATGACTCATAATAGTAAATTAATGTTAAATAAAATTCAACATCTAATTAAGATAATTAAGCAAACGATTCGACGATGGGGGATCTTCATGACACAATTTCTTGGTTACTTTCCATATTCTGGAATTTATCACTCTTTTTTTTTTCTGTTTAACGTAGTATAATTTACTATTCCATTACTCATCTAACTGTATTGGTATATCATTGTTATTTTATTATTATTTCTAAAATCCAAAAACTATCAAAATTTTCATTATAATCCACAAAGCCTTTTCAATAAAACACTAGAGTTAAGATAATTCTTTTAAACAATAATTTTATATATACAAAAAAATTATACAACTTAACTCATACAACTTGAAATGATATAAAATCATAAAATGTATAATTTTTATATCATTTACTAAAGTATTTTTTATTTTCATCCATTCATTCAAATTGTGTCATACCAAGTTGTATATGTAGATCTGTTTGGTAGAACAACACCATAAATATCAAATGCTTTTTCACAAAATACCTCCGTAATTTTGTAACTTAACAACAATTTTCCCATCAAGTTTTTCAAATAGCATGCAAAGTGCTTTGGTCAATACTAACATCATCCTATAAGATATCACAAAAGTGTAACTATTTACCCTAAAAGCACTTTTTGATGATTGAAAAGTCCTTTTGCATTAGTTAATGATTGATGGTAATGATTATTAAGAAATAGGTGGAGATCTTTACATGCAAAAGTATATTCTCTACACCAATTTGTTCAATAAACTCATCACTACTATTTAAAGTTCACACTTTTGCTCTATAAACCCACTTTTGATGCCTATTATATTAATCTTAATGAAACTTAATTATTTTACTAAATTTAAAATAATTTACAAACCCAACAATTATATTTAATGAAATCATTTGATGAAACTGGTCGTTTGACATAAAGGTTTTTTTTGGTTTTGTGTGAGGATAAAGACCTAAACTTGTGAGAACCAAAAAAAAAAAAAAAAAAAGGAAATCATAGCTAGTAATGGGATTATGAAGGTAGATTGCTGTTCTATNAACAAAAAAAAAAAAAAAAAAAGGAAATCATAGCTAGTAATGGGATTATGAAGGTAGATTGCTGTTCTATTAAATAGGATTCAGTTTTTGGAAATATGGTATAGAGATCTTGCAAAAGATTTGTCAGTCAGAAGAATTTAAGGTTTAGATGGGGAATTATTAAATTGAATTTGAAACAGATCAGGTGCTGCAATTATTTCATTTCTGTTAAACATTTAAAAAATATATATATATTTAACTGGCATTAAGGAATTGATCCGTCTCTTATTCTACAGGTAAGACAGCAAATAGATTAAGTTATAATCTCTCAGATCTTGCAATTAATCTAAAATAATAAATATTATATATTATAGAGCTTCTTTTCCTACTCTCCGTTGTCTTCTTCAATAACGGCATATAATGAAAACAATATAATTTTCAGATACACATAAATCAGATCCTGGAACTGGATGGAATAAAAGCAGAATAAAAATATATATATTTAAATACCATGATAAGGATTAAAATATGGAAACAAACATTCAACATCTTCTTTTTTTTTTTTTTTGGGGTGGAGTAAACAAAGATTAGAAATGCTGAAAAAACTAGAGACAAGTATGTGGTAAGACTTACAGGCTTGAGTGTGCTCAGTGCAAGAAGTTACAGCTTAATATTTTGTTGATCGGTTGCTTCTTGTTGTAGTTGTAGTAGCTGCTGGGAACCAGACGAAAGGAGGATTCTTTTGATGTGTTTGCGTAAGATCTCCTTTCTGTGCCAACCACAAGTCTAGCTAGTCAAGTAAAGCATGGTCTACAAAGTCTCCCCGGCCGAAAGGAATCCGATGCGTGGGAGTGTGTTTGTTATATAGAAAAATATATATTATTGAATAACTATAAATAACTACAAAAATTACTTTCTACACCCATTATTAAAATTTTGAATTCTAATTTTCTATCAAATCTGTCTTTATAATTATGAAATGATGTCAATTAACCACTAAGATTATGTAGATTAATCCTTAATTAACAAAAATATGTAAAAATCAGTAAGCTTTTAAAATAAAAACCAAATAGACTTTAGTTGACCCTTAAATATGTTTGACGTCGCATTATGGTGATCTGACTGTTGACAAAAACAATTAAAAAAGAAAAAAAAAATCATATTGGCAACATTAGTTTCCTTGCAAACCAGAACTCTAATTTTACAAGTAGAGATTTTATCAACTAGAGGAAACCAGAAAAGTCCAATAATCCCGGAACTCTTGCTATAATAACCACAACACGATTGTCTCAAAACTTGGCTATTTTTTTGCATTTTCCCTGATGAATTTGCAAGTATGCTTTTAATACAAATTGGATGAGTGCATTACATGGGTAGGATATAAAGGGGGGAGAGAAAGATACAAGAAGGCATCGGAACTTTTACAGGAAATCACTTCACTAACTTTCAGCAAATTATGATCAATTACAGATGATATAACGGGCGACAAAATTGACTGGGAAGGCCTGCGTTTACAAGAGGAAATTTGCAGCAAAATGGCAAAAATGAAAAATTTACACACTATTGTTATCATATACGAATATATGGGTATATTATGAGGTGTGGAACTTGCAGGCAGCTGTCAGTAAACTTAAGTGGAACAACCACCAGCCACATTTTTGTTAGAATCCCCGGAAAGAAGATGACAGAATCCTGAATAGCCCATCCGGGTTATCGGCATGTACCTGTAACAAACGTAAGAGATAACAGCAGCTCTAAGAGTTGAAAGCAAATAAAGTGCTATGTTACACTAGTGCATCACATAGCAGATAATGTTGTCGATGAAGTTGTTCAATCATATAAACACTAAAACATGTTCCAGCTTGACGCATTAGAACAAATTCTGCCACACCTAAACATTATCAAAGACAACTAATTCAACTTGTTTGTAGCTAGACTCAGAAATTGCCCCTAGTTGAAGGCCTGGAAGCCTATTTTGTGATCATTGCCTAACAAAGCATGCAAATCTTTGATTCTATACAACCAAATATCAAATACCTTTTTTTTTTTCTTTTCTTTATTCATTCTGTACAATTTAATGTAGCTCAGATACTAGTTTCTGATTTAGGAATTTCGAGGACACCAAAACCTTACTCAACCAGAATCAATCAAACTCAAGTATTTTAAATCCAAGCAGCAATACATTTCCTCTTTTTTTTTTTAATAAGAGGCAATTTATTTCCTTTTATACTTTTCTAATAACATTATTCATAGATTTCTAGTTCTCCAAAGAAATAAAAGAAGAGAGATTAACAAGTCAAGAAAATATTGATTTCCTCAGATAAGAGAATACATTCCCTTTGTAACAAGCTAAATCCAAAGTTGATTCAGCCTAGGCTTACAAGTTGATTAAGTAGTCGCTAACTGGACCCAATTGCAAACAATCTATTTAGCAAGTTCCACCAAAGAAATTACTAAAGTGGCTTCATTACAACAATCTATGGGGCTTAAAACTTTACTACTAAAAATAGCAAAGAAAGAAACCAAAGAATGACCAATCCTGACTCTTACTTCATTCAAAATTTGCAATCCAGAAATTGTTCAGCACCTACAGAAACAAGCTTGCCCAAGATCTCTAAAAACGCTACTTGGTCAATATAAAACTATAAACAAAGTGCATCTCAAAAGAAACCATTAAACTTTGGTATAAAGCTACGCATCAAAATGATCCTAATAAGATTTAAATCATAAAATGCGAAAAAAGAAATAAGAAATCCTAATTTTATCTCTCCACAAAACATAATGAACAGCCCAAAGCCTTTTGCTAGACATTTCGTTGATTTAGCATCTAAGATCTATTCAAATGTTTTGATTGCCAGAGAACCCAAACTTGATTGGAAACTTTACAAACATCACATATTCAACTGAGAATTCCATTTTCCTGAATTCTGCTTTGCTTGAGCAGCACACATGAATCAGATCATGGCACCCTAAGACCAACAAATAAAAAGATGCTGCACTAGTGTCGGAAGGGCATATCCAGTGCCAACATAGTTCTTACTCCCAATTATCAAACATAGAACTTAAACAGGGTATACCAGCGTGTCAAGGGCCAGAATGGACCTCTTTACTACTTTTGAGAACGGAGGGAGAATGGCATCGATGGCCATTATTCCAAGCCATTTGAATACTTCCCTTTTCTCATAGATTTCTGGGACATGATAAACAAAGTTCAAAACCTCCATATGGTTTCCTCTCATGCTGATGTGCCTAATCCAACACTCAAAAATATATTGACTCATCTTTAATTTTCAATTATGGTCCTGCTTGTCTCCATTTCCCACTAATAACTGCTCAAACAATATAGGACAGACAACTGAAGAAAATAACACTTGTGACGGTAACATACCCAATGGCCAGCATCTTCAAGGACATGCATTTCAACTCCACCTCCCCCATCAGCAGCCAGCTCCTCAGCGGCATGAATTCTCTGGAGATCTCCAAGGGCCCACCTGTGCAAGCTTCTCTCTGCTTTCAAAAAATTAACATGCACACCTCGAGGCAAGCCCTCCACAAATTTCCTGTATTATTTTTTCATAATTAAATAGATTCACGCATAACACAAGAGTCGAACCTTTACTTAGCCTCATATCTTTCAACAGAAAAATAAATAAAAAGAGTGAATGCAACGTGCAGAGTTGCCTATTTATTCAGGAGCAGAAAACTGAGAAATATCCCCATAATTACCTTATATACTAATCAACTCCCATTTCAAGAATCCACCAACCAGTGTAATGCTATAACTTAATCTAACAGAAAGAAGCTATTAAGGCATTATTGTCTCTTCAACAATCTCACAATCATCCATAACTAATAAGAGAGATATTTGATAGTAAATACCATAAATTTGTTTCTTCATAGGATTGGTACATTTCTGCAATTCCCTCAAGATCAAACACCCATGAGAAGCTTGATGGCGTCGAACCAATCGGGCCAGTAGATCGGAGGTTAGTTACCACCCACTGGACACAGATAAGAATGGGAAAGAAGATGAGTTTGAGAGGGGAAAGAAAAGACAAACTGTACCAACAAGAATGGGGTACAAAGGATAAAAGTCAAAAAGAAAGTGCAAATGCATCTTTTTCAAATCTTTTAGATATGGTTATGAGTAATCTACAAGATAAAATTTTCAAAACATAAAGTAACGAACCACATCAATTTAGTAATAGCACACCAAGTTAGCTCAGAAGTTTAAGCTCATAGCACATGCGAGAATAAGCCTTTTGAACTAATCAATATAGCCATTAAAAAAACTTCAAGATATTTGCTTGTCATCTTTGCTTTAGCTTTGTTCGCTTGCCTTTTCAACTTGTGAGCACTTAGCCTTTCTATTAGCTTAAGCTGATCTTGCAAATGCAAATATTCCAGCTCAACCATCTGTATTTTTTTTTTTTTTTTTACCTTCATTTAATTCAAATATCATACTGATTCAAAATTCAAAGTAAATTTAGTGTTGGCCTATTCGTAGTCATCATGAGAAAAAAGGCAGAAACAAGGAATAAATTATTTCCTGAATGCTTGTCCAACCTACAAAATACTAGAAGTGAAAGTGAACTCTTGGCACAATTAATAGATCAATGAGCAAAGATTTATGAAGCCCCCACCTTTAACAGCTGAAACTAAACCCTAAACATATGGAATCATAGACTAACCAGCAGCCTGATCACCCTGATCAGGATAACAATAACAAGACAAGAGTCAAGCCCAAAGCCCTTAACCAACAAAGATATCCACCCCAAAACAAATAAAATAGAACAAAAAATTTAATCAGTATGGAATTCAATTGCCTAAAACTTGTCAAGCCCAAAGCCCATAAACAACCAAGGTATCCACCGCAAAGCAAATAAAAATGGAACAAAAAAGTTGATCAGTATGGAACTCAATTGCCTAAAACATTTGTTGCAAGCTATCTCCTGCATCCATAATTTTCCTAATCATGAGAGACAACCACCCCGGAAAGTAAATAGCATGTATCAAATTGGCCAAAAAGGCTTGAAAATTTTGCTTTATCAAAACAAACCAAATCAAGACAGAATTCATTAATCAACAAGTTCTGAAGTTGAAGAAATAATAATAAGTTCCAAGGTGAAAAAACAAGATAATAGAAGAAGCAAGATTAACAATAGCAAGGGATACATACTTGGGGGAAAAAAAAGAAAAAAAAAGAGGAAATATGTAACATTGTTATTGTCTAATGGGCCAACACAATGTATTTGAACTTGACATGAAAATTGGACATTCTAGCTAACTCAGTTTCGCTGCTAATCATGTGAACAAGACTCATAATATTTCAAGCAAACAAGAGTTTTTGTCACTATTAAAACCTTCTGCTAAAGCTCCACTTTTTCACAAAAGTTAAGCAGTCCATAACAAGAACATATATGTGTATATGTCTTCATTGAGTTAAATGTGACATATAGCATCCAAGTCCAAATTTAAATTGTAAAAATTAATTAAATCAGTGCAGGTGTTTGAATTATACCTGTGCGACATCTTTGGAAAAGCCTCCCTGAAGAAGAGCACTCACAACCTCTCGCTTTGAGATAATCTACCTTAATGGAACATTATTACTAATTACAACCACACCGAGAAAGGAAAATTAACATAAAGTACGGAAATAAAATTTTCAAAACTAAGACCAAAGTGTCAGAAACCTGTTCTGTTAAAAAAATAACAATAAAATAAAATAAAATAGTGGGGAAAAAACATACAGCATTATAGCAGTATAACAATTGCATTGTTAAGGTGAAAACTATTAACGTGTAGGTTGTTAGGAGATTAGCCAAAGTTAAACAAATTACATGTATACTTGTCACTAACATAAGGCATGTTTGGCATCTTTAAACTTGATAGTCAACAGATATGTACCTTAGCACCAAATTATAGAGTAAACTCGTAATATCTTACTTACTTACAGAAAATTAAGTGCTTTGAAGATTTTAATTTTCCCAACAGCCTAACTCAAAAAAACTATATATTTACATATTTTGCATATCAAGATAGACATAATCATAAGAACTATTTGATTTACACCTCCAAAGAATCTGCACAATTGTAGGGTAACAGCATTAATACAAAGTTCTTTAATACAGCACAAGTACCAAATATAAATATTTGCAGCAAGGAGAAGAAGGATGGAGCAATGGAAGCAGGTTATAGGAGGAATTAAAAGGTTTAACTAGAGATTTTTTCAGCAGGATTTGAAGTGCAGTAAAATTATTAAATTAGTCGTAGAAAACTACAAACTAATCCATACTTTTCTTATATATGAATTATGGAAACCCAACTCACAAATTGCTGAAATATAAAATTACACTAACTAAAATATAGCAGTCATAAAACCACCAAGTAGTTAGAAAAAGTCATCAACCACTAATAAAAGTAATGGCAAACAACAAGAAATAAGATCTCACCTCCTTAGGCAGTTTACTAAGGAACGAGATCAACTCAGCAGGATGGTCCTCTCCATCTCCACCAGCTCTAACTTTTCCAGGAGTAGCATCCAAAACCCATACCTGTCGGAAACAAAATATCAGATGAAAAAAATTTGAAAGAAAAATAAAAAAACACAAAAAAATAATAGAAGAGTGTAGATGATGATAAAAAATGCCAAAGGTCTCCAAACTCTCTAAACCTCTGGGCTGGCTCACCATATACCACAAACAGACTGAGTCCGTTGTTGCACAGAGGGCCATCTACCTCCCTTAATGCATGGCTTCCTCCTCATTGATATAATATATAGCACAGCACAAGGATAAATAAGAAATTTGGTTGAGTTGCTAAGATCCTATTCTAACAAATATATATATATATACATACATACTAATATTTTGGGGTAAACTCATCTTACCAACATGTCAAAATTCAAGTTGGACTTAACATATAATAACTGAAGTTGAACTCAATGCCAAAGACTAAAGACCAGCTAACAATATCTAGCAAGAGAAACTTACTCTTACAGGCCGTGCAAGAGGTTTGGCAGCTTGTTCCACCATGCTCAAGACAACTGCAGAGATAATTACAAAGTATATTAAGCACTTGAACCACCTGAAATATAAGTAATATAACTATAATATTCCATTGTCTTCCACTGAAGGAAATCAAAACACGACCAAAGATACCTTTTCCACCAAAGCTGTGACCAACTAGAACTCTTGGTGTTATTCTAAGCTGCGCAACCTAAAACATTATAAAGGAGGAGAATAAAATTAAAAAAAATTGTTCCAGTACGTAGTAAAGTCAATCAAAAAACTATCTCCATGCTGTTATCATAAGAACTAATAAGAAGCTAATCAGAGCCATAACACATTTTAAAAGTTTCTGACCCCTATATTGTCAATCGTAAAAGAGAAAACACAGGCTGACAGAGTAAAATTTCTTTCTAATTTAGCCAAATGTAAAAGAAATCCTAACTGTAACCATATCTTAGAAATTCCAAACAACACTAGGATGTCAGGCTTTATTTGGGTCTTAGATAACACAACAGAAGGCAAGGAAAGTTTCAAACCCAAAGCTTACCATTTACGAATAGAAGGCTTATTCAAGCCCCACCTAACAAGATTGAATATCAAAGCTGTTTCAAATATTAAACCATATTAAATTATTTTCAAATTATAGCACAAAATGCTTAAATTTATACGATTATCCATAGATGAAAAACTAAAGTAGAACCACTGTGACTATGCCCATTTTTACAAAAGAACCTGTGAAAGTGGATAACAAGGTCCTGCATAAATTTCAAACCCAACAGTCAAGAAAAACATACCAGCTTTAAGACATCAAGAGCAGTTGAAGCAACAGTATGTGGTCGCCTCTTCTTGATTGATGCCGAGTCACCATGGCACCGCAGGTCTACCAAGAGAAACTAAGTCAATATGACCAGAAGGAAGAAGTAAGATTCTCATCATCGTCAAAAGCCTATTTTCTTTACCCAAAATCTCATTTAAGATCATGAAGATCCAATTACCTAATTAGAAACAAAAAATAAGTAGTACATCCAAAAAATATTAAAGATAATAGAATATAAACATGTGTTAGGAGCAATGGCATCACGTTTTTTACATAAATTCTTACACCCTTTCTAGACTATTGATGAAAGCACTTAGGATTGTTGAGATTGCATATAGTATCTGTCATTTCTAAAGTGCATTAATTTGAATGTTAGATATAATCCCAACCATTCAAAGCGTATTGATCCAACAGTCTTAAAAAAGTGTAAGAAATTTTACAAAATATTTGTCATAGATTGTTCCCTTTCATATGGTAGTAACATATGTACATTGCAGTGGAACTTGACAAAAATGATGTCCCACAGAACGGAAACCATACCATGTGTATAATCTTTTCGCACACAGAGACTCAACTATTTGAAACATGTAAAAGTACAATAAGTTAGCAAGCACAAGTCATCTAACAAAACTCCCATATCAAAAACAAATGTGCAACCCACTTATTTGAAATATGTAGTAATACTAAAAATTACCAAGCAAAAGTTTTCTAAACAACACCTGCCATGTTGGAAATGCCTGTGCCAGTCTTCGAGCAAAAGTTCCTGTATAAAGAATAGATCAATAATATTTCGTGAACAATACATACAAGTACTTTGATAACTCTTTTAAATACTAATACTACAAACCGAGTCATGGAGAAAAAGGTCACAGAAAAAGAAATCCTTTGCTCCACAAAACAAGGAAGAAAATGCAACATATTCAAAGGAGAACATTAAATTTCAACTATCTGGATGTTATTCTAGGAATATAAAGCTGATACTAATAGACCATGCCCAGCAATCTCAAATAAAGAAGAACTGAAACTATTTTTCAAATAGAGGCAACATTTGTTGAGCACTTAAGGTTTCAGAATCAGTTGAATACAGTTTAGACGAAAGAGATTGGAGGTACATTGATTGTCCAAAACTAACGTAACCTCAACCAGGTGAGTAATTTTACTGACATCATTCTCAAAGTAGTGATATAAATAATATAAAGAAAACCATTTATTGTTGTTATTTCTTAAGATTTGTCATGTCAATGACTGCCTTATGTCTTATGTACACAGTATATATACGGTATCCATGTATGAAACACATTCTGGTCCCTACATAGTTCTTTTATCAAACAAACTGCCAAGCAGATGTAAAAAAGTACAGGGAGCACAGAACAAGAACAGCATGCAGTTACATGTCAAAGAATTAACCAATCATTAACATCCAAAATTATGCAACCTCTCCTCCAACGATTAAAATTCTCCTGATAAAAATTTAAACAACATATATGATTTATGTTTCTGAATTTTTAGATAAGTGCACATGGAATACCTACCCCAGTTCTTCCTGCTGCCTAGAATGCCATGAAGGAGAACAGCTGTTGGTGGATCTGGTACTGATTTGTCCATCATAGAACTCCATTTTACCTGCAAACCATGCCCTTGTAAATACATAATTCTGCCAATGGAAAAGACCAAATAACATGTTAAACTAATCAGCAGCATAACACTTCAAATAATCATATTTGGTCGAGAAAGTCAGAGACATTCAATATAGACATTTAAAGTTGGAATTTACAAAATATGAATAATGATAAAAAGAGATTTTTTATGGGTAAAAATCCAAAACTCCTCGCATTCAACGTTTCTTTCTCAAGACCAATCCATCAAGATACCAAGTACCACTCCTTTCTTTTGCAAGGCCTCTCTATCAATTGTCTAAAAGATTAGCTTTTGACCACCTAAACGATTGCTCCTAACTTTACCAGTATATTTTCATGACATTATGAAAACAACCAAATTTCATATTCGAAAAGCACTCTCACAAAAAATTTGCAGCATGAAAATTCAGTTTGACACAACATATATCAGTATGATAGAATGCTTCAATAATCAAATGTCTTATCCCAAATGTCCACTTTTCCCCCCTTACCCAGAAAAGTATCACATTCCCTACTTTTGAATATTATAATTTAAAATAATAATAATAATAACAAAAGAAAAAGGAAAAAAGAAAAGCAACAAGCAACAAATTAAAGGTAGAGAATATCTATCTAAAGAGTACATAAGTCAACAGACCCACCAGCAAACCGAGCTCTAAAAGAAAACAATCCTAAAAATTTTCATGATTAATAAGCATATTGAATAAGTATACTCTTAGTTTACTAAGAGATTTAAGAACAATTCTATAGGGTGAAACCCTCAATAATTGATTACATGAGTACTAGAAAAATCATAACGTTTAATCATTCAACTTGAAATTTTCAAATAGAATAAACAACAACAATTTTCAAAGATCACAACATAGAGCGCCAAGTACCAGGAAAATAGACAACTAAAATCAGAAGAACTACCCTTTCGAATTGTTATCGAAACCCTTAACACAATCTACATGTGCATGCCTAAAATTTAATTAAAAAAGTACTCTATGCTACATTTCTTGATCAAATACGCTAATATACCGGCTTGAAAAATCATTAACCCAAATGTTTAAACTAAAGAAAGACACCTAACAATAGTATGTAGACTCTAAAATATATATTTAGCAAATTGAGTTGCATATAAACTTACAAGTGGTCCTTGAACAAGATCGTATGCCTGCAAAAAGAAATCACAAAATTCAGTTGTCATTATGCAAACCTAGGATATTCTACTCCTATTAACATAACTTCTTTGGTTTACTGCTTTGATCATTGAAGGGAAGCTTTATTAAGAAGATCAAGACCTTACTAGACTAAACCATACAAGCTAGCTTTGAAGCATTGGAAAGAATATAAAAAAAAAAAAAAAACCCTCAACTACTAAAGAATTTAAACTTTATAGTAATATAGTAAAAATAAAAATTTCCAAATGCATTCCACTTCTTTGATTTTAATCCGAGCTAGAGTACTGTTTCTAGACTTAGGCATGTCTTTGCGTGTGTTTATGTGTCAATATATGTGGCAGCGGTGACTTACCAAGACTCCGGAAGGCTCAGCCACATCTCTCCCATGAGCAAGCCTCTCATCTACCAATGCATTACATACATTTGGATATTTACCAACGCAGCTTGATTGATCAATAGCAAACCGAGAGACACCAAATGCCCCACTCTACAGGGAGAAACAAAAAAAAAGTTACAAAACGCCTAGATATCCACACATAACATGAAAATCTTGGTCAAGCCATCCGTTTATCAAACAAATTACAAGCACAACATCCTTCTCCACTAACATTAAAGGGAATTTCCATCCCAACATCTCAAACAACTGGAAAACCATCCCACAAATTGGGGGCTACCACATTACCCAAACTTTTCCTTATGTCAGGTTCAGGCACCTGTCAAGTAATGCTAATGGGACCAACACCTTAACAATTCCTCGAAAAATTAAATTGAAAATTAACAAACATGATCAAAGAACCACTGAAAGTGACGTCTTAAGCACTTAGAAGGAAACTACGGGCTATCCCATGGTTCACACAGGAAGAATGGTAGACCGGTATCATTACTGCAACATTACTTCGACATTACTGCGACCAACATCATAGCAATTCCCCAATAAAAACCATGTATCCAAATTCGTCGGTTACTATAGCACCATCTCAGTAACAGTAACGAAGGAGTGCCAACGGAAAAAAAAAATTATATTGAGCTTTTTCTTTGGTTAATCCAAGGACAAACACAGGTCCAGTAAGGTTATCGTTAACTTAACAATTCCCATGCAAATTGACAAAATTGTGATCAAGAAACTACTGAAAGAGATGTCCTAAGCACGTTAAAAACATTGTTCCTCTCTTCAGCCAATCCGAGGGCTACATTGGCCCGCTAACAAAACCTCGAAAATTACCCGACAAATTGACAAAACATGATCAATAAGCCACTGAAAGAGATAGTCCTAAGCACTTTAAATTACACATTCAAAAAAATTGTTGCTCTCTTCAGCCAATCCGACGGCTAACATTGGTCCGGTAACGTTACCGCCAGCTTTTAACTTAACAATTCCGCTACAGACTCAATTACAAGTTAATAAAAATATACAATCAAGAAACTGTTAAAAAGAAATGTTTTAGGCACTTAAAACCACCTGATTAGGTCTAGAAATCTTCAAATTCACGCGAAAACTAGACTCGAGCTTCAGCTTCCTCTCGGAAGAATGAACCGCGCTTTGGTAGCTCCGCGGAGACGACGCCGCAGGATTCAAAATCACCGACATTGTAGTCAATCAAGCAAAACGACAGCGGAGAAGTCAGGAATAAGTTAAAAAGCGGCTCTGGATTACGTATATATAGCGAGAGAGAAATAGGTGGAAATGGGAGGCGGAGACACCGAGGAACGGTGGTCGGTGTCTCAGGGCCTCTCTTTGCGGACTGACAATCCAACGACAAAACAAAGTCTCTGTCTCGCCAGGTGACAAGAGGCTGGAAACAGGTGGGCGAATCCACGACAAATACTGTTATTTGTCAAGTTGGTGGAAACTACATTCTAGCCCTTGTATTTTTGAAATTTTCAAAACAAAACCCCTAATATTTTTTGCTTAAATTTTACAGCTTTAAAAAATGTTTTTCGCAACCAACCCATACAACTTAATATCTTAAAATATCATTGCTTAATTAGAAAATAATAATAAATAATAAATGATGTGATAAATATACATCGATTAAAATTATATTATATCAAATTATATGAATTGTTTATTACATAGAATTATTCAATTTTTTTTTTGTCTAGGTCCTTGCGATAACAAAATTAATTATAACTTTTTATTAATTAAACACTAATATCTTGGTGTTGCATTAAAATTAAAGATTATATTGTATGAGAAAGATTTTCTCCTTTTGGGTATCGATTTGTAAGGCATAGGAGAGAACATGTGGCTTGTGTGATTGATTGCGATGGCGATTGTGCTGCTAAAATGAGAATGTATGCTTGACGTGGATTGGGTGGTTCACCATCCACCGACCAACCTGAGTCGGCAAAGTGGAAGCATAAATTGTTTGAATCTTATGAATCTATGAGAATTTTTTTCAAGCAAATTAATGGGTCAACGTTATGTGTGATATTATAATATTACTAAATGAAAAAATTTTATAATATATTAATTCAAATATATAATAATGATAAAATATCAAATAGTATCATTATATTTGGACTTAATCTCAAACAGAAAATAAGTTTATCATTTTCATCAACTAAACCTCTAAAGTTTTTTTTAATCAATTGTTAATTTTAATCCCAAATAATATATATTTGTCACTACTAAAATTTATTTCTTTAATTTTAACACAAAAAAAGAATAAATAAAAAATAAATAAATTATACTCCCATAATAAACAAATTTCTACTTTTTATATTTTAATTTTTTTTAATTTTTTTAAATTAAGGAAAAAAATTTAAGTAGGGATAAATATGTATTTTTTGGTGTTAAAATTAATAGTTGATTACAAAAGTAAACTTTAGGGGTTTAGTTGATGAAAATGATAAACTTATTTTTTACTTGAGATTATGTCAAAATACAAAGGTATTATTTGATATTATCTCATATAATAATTCAAGATTATTGAATTAATGATGAGTTAATTTTTACATTATTTTCACATTTTACTCTAATCTCATGTATAAAATGAATTTTAAAATATCTCTAGATTTTTCTGGGCCTTTACAAAAGTCATCACAGACTTCTTTCTATTAACAAAATTAGTCGAACCATACTAACAAAGAGGTCAAAATAGATTATCGAGATTTATCAATATAGGTGTTAAATTTTTTGTTTTATAATTTTATCTCTTTGTTTTTTGTGATTGAATGTGTCACCACGATTTACAGTTGATCATAATTAAATAGATTGATCACTAGTTACCATTTTAACAGTGGTTGTGCCAGACAAGGCGTGTAATCGCTAATGATTAGCAACGGTTATCATAGAATGACAGTATAAGCCCAAATCGCTTATGATTAGCCAGATTTTAGGAGCAAGGCTACTCTTAAGTCAATAACTTGTAGGGTGGATATGAGTTGAAAAATAAGTTAAAATGGTGGATTATGTGAACTTACTGTCAAGCTTATTCTAAGATGTGTTTATTTAGTGAGTATAATGACTTGAACTTTGTTCCACCGAAAATATGGCTTATACATAAGTGTTATTGACTTGTGTTAGGCTAGTAGTAACCATTAGTTGGTCATTGTTAAATTAACCAAATTGGGGTGCAAATTGTAGCCTAATAGGCCTTTGTGGGCTCGATTTGTACCACGGAAGTCTGGGCTTGATCATGTTGAAATTTGCAGCCTAATGGCTTTGATGTGCTAATGGGCTTTTTAGCTTTGTTGGGCTTGATTTGGGCTTGTGTGTGGTTGGAAATTTGATGCTTTGAATTGCATGTGTTTGAGACTAGAGAGTTGGTCAGACTGAGGATAGTCTGATAAACGTACATCTTTGTTTAACATTCTTTTTGGATAAGTCTTAGATTTTTACATTATGCTAAAAGAACATTTATTAGCGTACCCTAATGATTTCTTATTAGGATGACAAAGATGTATACATTATAGTTCTAATTAGTCTTAAACATGGATTTATAATAAGATATAAATATTGCTACTAACACAATATTTCTTCAGGTGCATTTGTTTGTCTTTTTGTTCTTCTCAAATATGTCATTGAGTTTATACTCTATACTTTCACCATGTGACACCTAAAAAATCAGTAATTTTTCGTTAATTGATTAGCTTTATTTAATAATAAAAGTGCACTAAATAGCTCAATTTCAAATAAAATCATATATAAAAAGGTTAATTTATTAATTGATAATGTTAAAAAAACTTATAAAATCTAATCATACCAAATATATTCCCCTCCTCCCTTATCATAATGTAGCATACACATCCCCACTTTTGTTAGTGATCCTGTAATCTTCAATGCACCAATTTACTCTTGTCTTATCTTATTGGAAAATAATAAAATGTTGAGAGATTTGATAATAGAATATGAATGGTCGATTTCCACCTGTTCCCACATGCATGGAATTGAAAAGGCTCACTGCATACCCATAATATCAAACACCTAAATTGACCCTTTTCAGACAAATTTTAGACGATTAAGATTCTAAACCCTTCCCTAACATACTGAAATCCTTAAGGTAAAGTAAGCAAGCTCACCAAGCTGTCTTCCATCAACACAATCATCTTTCATCCATATGTATAGAATACGGTATCAACGTAACAAATCATGCAGACTAGGGATACATGGAATCGAAAATGTCAGGATATATATGGTCTGATTTCCATCTACTTCCACATGCATGGAATCGAAAAAGCACAACAGAACCATCCAACAATAGCATTCTAACCAACGTAAAAACCACATAAGCTACATGTCTTCATCATCCAATAATGCAACTAAAATCACCATAATAACGACAGTTCCTCAAACCAGTAAAATAAGAAGACCAAATTGGCGAAAATATAAGATTTGAATTATAGTCTACAGTAATAATGGACACACCTACTTAAGAGCTGTGTGCATGTTACTGTGGCAATGCTTACCATGATTACAATGCTTAAATGCTGAAGTAGTCCAAAATCATGCTATAGAATTGTCAAATGCAATATTTATGAAGACTGTGCCTGCCGTTTAACCAAAAAAGGGTCCAACTCAGTGTTTAAATCTGCCAAATAAGTTCCAAAAATAGTGTCTTACTTCACTAGTTACCAGCAACATCATTTCGTATTTTAAAGTTGAGTAATTTGTGACTAGAGAATTGTGAGCCACCGACAACATCAGTCATCTCAATCTCAGGTTGCACTAAGCTTCCAACAGCTGTGTTTGCATCACTAATTGTTTCCTACATGACAGAGGTTCACAATCAATTGTAGTTTAATAAATAATGGAACAATATAGGAAAAATGGTGTGGAAATTCACCTGATGTCTTGCTTTTTTGCACTGTTACCCAAGGTAAAACATGTCCTTTTTATTGTGCCCAGATAGCTTACAAAATCCACATATGATTGTTCAGACCTTTCATCCTCTTCCTTCCTCCTATTCAAAGCAGGCCTTCCCATTTTTGTCATTTTGATTGAAGGATGAACCTTATCTTCATTATCCTCATCCGACATGCATTGATCAATGATCACCTCAAGATATAGTTGTAGGTTTGCTTGAACTTGTCTATGGTATGTGTGTGGTGGACATAATCAGTTATAGATTGAGGAATAAGTCTTTGAAAAGCAACGGCACTATCTGCATGGGTGCATGGGAGTCCCGAAAGCTGCCACATGGCACAATCATAAGTGTGTTGCTTAACACTAACAATATATATCATTCTTGGTGTTTGAAATTCATCCATGACCTCATGTAATTCATCATCGGGTCATAACACTCTCAACTGTCTTCAAGCTGCCGTGGAATCCTCTAATTTGGCTTGCACTCTTGGTTGCAGAGCTCTAACCCAAGTATTAGCTTGTTGCATGCTCTTTTGGAATCTTTTCATCACTTTTCTCCTATAACATTCAGCAAACTAAGGACTGGCAAACCTCTGGATTCCCCCAACCAACTGTTAAAGGACTCAGACATGTTGGTAACATATACTCTCTGATTTTACTCCCCTATTGAATAAACTTTGACACCAATGCTTGGGTTCATTGTCAATGACCTATTGATTGGATGAGTTATCTTTCTTTTTTTAGCGTATTTATGACAGCATTGAAATCTACTTTGTTAGAAGCCTTGCTAATTGCCCAAAACAACATTTTATGCTCTATACTTTGGTATCTTCTCCTGAAGTTGACATATAAATATCTTGCACAGTGTCTGACTTCATCTCTGGGCCAGTAGTTTCTCACTGTATTGATGATCCTCTTCTATCTATCGAACATGATAGCTAATGGCTTCTCATCCACTACCCTGAGAAAAACCCTCATGTTATGTCTGAACCAACCCCAAGAGTCATTGTTTGCTACCTCACAAGTGCATATTGTAAGAGGATAAATGCCACAATTTTTTATTAAAAGAAACAACTGATAAAAGAGCACCACCAAAAGGTCCTTTAAGATGGCAGCCATCCATAGCAATGAAACCATTACAATAATTTAAGAATCCCATTTTTTATGTTATGAAACTCAGGAAAAATCTCTTGAAACTAGAATTATAGGTAATTAAAGACCTGTCCAAGCTCATAGCAGCAATAGACCCAGGGTTTGACTTAATAATAACTCTAGAGTAATTTCTCAAGAACTAATAAGATTCTGCATACCCTACCGCTTCAGGGGGCAGGAACAAGACAACTTGTGCTTCGAATCACTATTTGATGCTTCTTAAATTTTTCATCTTGAATTGGCTTGGTGAGTTGGCCTTTTGCAACCTTCAATAATGAACCAAACTCCTTGGAGAGCCAGTTGAGGTTGCTTCCCTTTTTTTTTTTGAACCCTAAGATAGGTGTGAGATGGGTTATACCTCCTCACTTCAAAGCACTCAGCATCCCCTGGTCCTAGATGCATTAATCATCCAATTACATTCTTCAAAACACTTAGCCAATACCCTTCTCTTTTTTTTTTTTTTTGTCTATTGATTATTGGATAACATACTCAGTCAGAACTTGTCAAAAATGGTACACATCCTTAAAAATTATCCTGCCTTGAAGACTACAGACTCTTTACCATTAGCCATCTCGTTTTTAAATTCATTCTTACACAATTGCCTACTAACTCTTGACACACTATCTTCAGGATCACTGCCAGTGCCATCACTCTCATCTCCCACATTACCTTCATAGTAACTATCCTTATCTCCTTTTGGAACAACATCTTCTGTAGGACCATCATTGGTTATGTCAGTTTCTTCATCATCCTCCTCATCACTGCAATGGAAGTTGTTCTCAGGTTCTATTTCATAGTCACTTTCAGCAGCTCCATTCACTCCAATGGGAATTGCAAGAATGAGGTTGAGGGCACAGTCTACCAGTTATAGAGGTTTCATTTGTAAAAAATGTTTTATTTGTGAAACTAGCAACCATGCGCTAGCCAGAATTCATTTGCAGATAGTATAAGATGCTTAGAATTACTGTCAGAATTTACTTGAAATTAGGTTTTATGAAAAACAATATTTATTAAATTCTATGTTTTTCTATTTGATGACATGTAGATTTCAACAAGAATGAATAGTTTTTCATTTTGTAATTTATAAAGTTACATGTCACTTTTGTATTAAAATAGAAAAATGATGGTTAGAGTATTTCATTCTTTATTGAAGTAACATGTCACTTTTATGATTTTGATCCAAATTTGACTTGATTAAAGTCAACAATATTGACCAATCTAACTAACCCGACTAAACCCCAGGTAACTC
>JANLJB010030285.1:3554-17108 GCA_026212285.1 Bursera cuneata | reverse complement strand
AAATGTTTTATTTATACGTATTTTATTGGTTTTTATTTACTTTTATTTTATTTGTTACCATAGTCACCCCAGGGTTCCTGTGTGAGGGATTCTGGGTCTTGACAACAATGCATCAGCCATAATATTTTCCTTACCTTGTTTGTATTTGATTACATGAGGAAAAGATTCAATGAACTCCATCCACTTTGCATGCCTTTTATTTAACTTACCTTGCCCCTTCAAATGCTTCAAGGACTCGTGATCTGTATGTATAACAAACTCTTTCAGCCATTGGTAATGCTACCAAGTTTCCAATGCTCTCACCAATGCATATAGCTATTTGTCATATGTCGGGTAGCTCAAAGCTGCCCTATTGAGCTTTTCACTAAAATAGGCTATTGGCTACTTTTCCTGCATTAAAACAGCTTCAATACCTATTCCTGAGGCATCACACTCAATCTCAAAAGTTTTAGAAAAATCAGGTAATGCTAACAATTGTGCGGAACACGACCTTTTTTTAATCAAATTAAATGCATGCTCTTGTTCGCTACCCCATTTAAAACCAACAGTTTTTTTTAAAACTTCAGTGAGTGGTGTAGCTAGTGTACTAAAATCCTTAACAAAATGCCTATAAAAACTAACCAACCAATGAAAACTCCTTACCTCAGTAATGGTTTTAGGCGATGGTCATTCTTTAATAGCTTTCACCTTTTCCTTATCAATCCCTATGCCTTTTGCACTAACAACAAAACCAAGAAACACAACTTTATCCATGCAAAAAGAACATTTCTTAAGATTGGCATACATTTTTTCTTTTCTCAAAACATCAAGCACATAACGCAAATGCTCAACATGTTCCTCTAAGCCCTTACTATACACCAAAATGTTATCAAAATATACCACAACAAATCTACCTATAAATGCACAAATTACATGATTCATTAATCTCATAAATGTGCTTGGTGCATTAGTTAGACCAAATGGCATTACTAACCATTCATACAATCCATATTTAGTCTTAAAGGCAGTATTCCATTCATCTCCCTCTTTCATCCTAATTTGATTATATCCACTTTTCAAATCAATTTTAGTAAAAGTACATAATCCATGCAATTCATTTAACACGTCATCTAGCCTAGGAATAAGATGCCTATACTTTACCGTAATGTTGTTGACAGCTCTACAATCAACACACATTCTCCAAGATCCATCCTTTTTAGGCACAAGTAGCACTGGAACTGTACATAGACTCATGCTCTCCCTTATGTACCCTTTAGTCATCAACTCTTCAACTTGCCTTTGACACTCCTTTGTCTCTGTGGTAACCCGGATTTTCGGAAACAGTGATTCAAGGGTATTAGTGAAAGATTTCAAAGTTAAAAATCATGATATGACGTGATTGTGACGCATACGGGATGACACGGATTTGATGATGTCGTGTGTATGAGTATTTATGGGTTTTCAGGAGTTTTCGGAAAAAGGGGACTAAAAATAATTTTTATAAGTTCGTGGATTTTTCGCTTTAGTGCCCGTTTTATGGATTTTGAGGGTCACGTTGATGGGATATGGATGAGGACGAGTCGGCGATGAGATGGCAAGACTTTGGGGTCGGGATTCATGCTCGTTGAAGGTTTGAAAAATTATAGAAACACCCCTGAAACCCAAAGTCTATATAAACTGCAAAGGAGGTCAGCAGTTGCAGGAAGCTACAGAAACATCCCCTGGTCGTCGAAAGTTACTGTCTCCGGCGACCATTCGCATTCCCAGCGAGTTAGGGCCTGAGACCAATGGCAATAGAATCGTCTCGGTGGCCTGAGCACGGTGGTGGTAGTGGTCGTTTCCCCGTCCGGTGCCAGAAATGTTGTAGATCGAGCTGGAGATCTTCGCCTACGTCAATTGCCACCGATCGATTCCGGCGTCACCAACCCCCGACACCGGTGGCGATGGCTTTGTCTCGGCGTGAGGAGTCTGGACGTGGTCTCTGATCAGCCGTCCGAGGCCTGGATCACCGGCAGCGAGCCCCGACAGCCTCCGCCTCGTCGTTCGTCGATCTGCCCCTTCCAGCCGTCGGTTGCCGTCACCAATGGTCGGGACAAGTCCCCCTCGCAGAGACGATCATGGTGGTGTCCTTCGTTCACCGTTCCCGACCGCCAATTGTGTTCTCCGGCGATAAACCGTGAAACACAGTTGAGGTGGCAAATTACAGTCGGCCTCCTCACCGTGTTGACTTGGCAGTTACACCCCCATGGCACCCCCCTTGGGTTTTGGATGTTGGCAGTTCACCCCCTGCCACATGTGACGACGTAAGGACCCCCAAGGGTTTTCAGGTTAGCAATATCACCCCCGCTTGGTTAGTTTATGCGTAATTTATGGATTTACAGTAACGCCCCCGATATGTAAAATATTGTTTTAACCCCCGGTTCCCGATTTTGCATGATTGGACCCCGCGACTCTGAGGACTCATCCGGAATCACCGGAACGCATGAATTTGTGATACGGATGAGGAATAGAGAGAAAATAAGGTCTGGGAGCTACAGTTCGGATATCGAGGTAGGGGTTCCTAACTGTACTGTTCTATTATATTTTGGTGTACATGTAGACTTATTTTACTGTTGTGGCTTAGGGAAAAGAGACTATGTGTGATGAACGAATAGGTACATTAGGTGATTAGATAGATCCAGACGTTACGGACGCGTATGCGGTTTTACAGAAATACTCGGTAAGGTGGAAAATCGGGCGGACGCATATGATTGTGTCACCGGATGGTGTATGTGAAAAGGATTAAGGATGAGGGATATCACATATGACCATACGGGAGGTTACGACTAGAGTTTAGGGATACGTATATGCCGGTAGGTTATAGAATGGATAATATACGGGTGATATGCGTATGTCTACGGATTACAGAACGAATGAGATAGGTGGTGAGAGGTTCAGATATAGGGAATGTGGGACATGGTACATGGGTGTACACGTGTTACGAGATGTACATGCCACGGGAATAGGGTACTCGTGTATTGCGGGATGGATGAGACACGAGGGGTGTCTGAGAATGTGTCCGTAAGTAATGGGACTTATGGGACACGGGTGGTATGTGAATATACGTCATGGGATATGTGAGCCGTACGTGAGTGAGACTGTACGGACTAGTGGTAGTCATTGAACGGTCTTAAAACCAGGTGATATATATACATGGTAGTGTGACCGAGGTGGGCTCGGTACGGACTATAGATGTGTAGTAGGGAGTTTGTAGTGTGGAATAGGTACCGATATATAGGTGTACAAGGATGGACGTACACGTTAGGTTTGGCGTGAGTGTGGATCACGTGGATGGACCCCGGACTGTCCTGTCTGAGTGTACGGGAGTCCGAGGAGGGAGGGCTTGTGATAGATATTAGATCGCCCGGCCTTGTGTGCAGGGATCTAATAGTGATTTGGGTCGCCTAGCCTTGTGTGCAGGGACCGGTCAGTCGTGGATAGTCTTGCTTGTGCACAGTTATCCGAGTGATGTGAGGACTGACTTGCTGATAGACGATGATCCGTTGGTGTATGGATTGGCTAGCGGGTAAGCGTTATGAGATACAAGCGATCATTGTGATTGAGAGCAGGAAACGTATGATAGTGTTATTAGTGTGTACGAAAGATAAAGTATGGCTAGGTATATTTGTGTATGATTGTGTGATGCATGCATGTATGTAAAATGTTATAGAACTGTATAGTGTTAGAAATTCCTACTAGGTTGTGTTGCTCATCCCTTTCTCCACAGGTACTCGAGGTCAGAAGTCTAGCAGAGATGGTCCGGAGCTTACGTAGAAGATCTCAGACAGTCATAGGTATGTTTGGGTAGTCAGAGTGAGTTGTTTTCTATGTATTATTTAAAGAAAAATTTTGTAACATGTTTTTCAGTATAAATATTTTATTAAAACCGTTTTATTTACTTTTATTTTATTTATTTACATAATGACCCTCGGAATTCTTGTATAAGGGGTTCTGGGTCGCCACAGTCTCCTTGGGATTACTCCTATAGGCTGGTCGATTAGGAATGGTAGCACCAGGGATGAAATCGATTTGACGCTCTATTCCCCTTATTGGTGGCAATTCGCTTGGCCCTTCCTCTGGTAATACGTCATCAAATTCTTGTAATAAAGAAACAATAACACTAGGTAAAGAGTTATCAAGTTCGTTAGTGTTCAAACAAACCTTCTTGTATAAGAGTACAAGTATAATCGATTAGTATAAACAGCTCTCTTGACATTTCTCTCTTTTGCATATAAACTCAACTATTTTTTCTCTTTACGCTCATTTTCCACACTCTTTCCATGTAACTTCTTTTGTTTTTTCTCTCTTTCTGTTTCTTCACTCACGCCCTCACTAATAATCTCACTTTCAATTTTTTCCTTAGGGCAGAGTTCATTCTCACCCCGTCTCCTCACTCCATCCTCCTTCCTAAGCTTCAACTGATCTTCTTACACTTGCTTAGGAGTAAGGGGTACAAAAGTTATAGGTTTTCCATGCATTACAAATGAATATCTATTCAAAAACCCATCATGCATTACTTTCCTATCATACTGCTATGGTCTACCCAACAGTATATGACTTGCATACAAAGGCACAATGTCCCATAATACTTCATCAGTATATCGCCCAATTGAAAAAGCAACCAGCACTTGTTTACTGACTTTTACCTCACCACATTCATTTAACCATTAAAGCTTGTAAGGCCTAGGATGCCTTAGGGTAGGTAATTTCAATTTTTCAACTAAGGTAGTGCTAGCCACATTAGCACAACTTCCCCTATCAATGATCATACTACACACCTTATTGTTAATATGGCACCTAGTATGAAATATATTCTCCCTTTGTTGCTCTCTCTCATCTTCCTTAATTTGGGCACTAAGAGCACGTCTAATTACTAATGACTCACCCTCTACAGGATATTCTACACCCCCATCACTAGCATCTTCAAGCTTTGACATTTCATCATCATTTTCTACATCAGTTTCCACATCCCCATTATCAAGCATAATCATGGTCCTTTTGTTAGGATAATGAGAAGCTATATGTCCTCTTCCCAAACATTTAAAGTATTTAATGTCTCTATTTCTAGAAGATTGGGAATCTGACTTACCTCTATTATGGGTAGAAACGTCTTCCTTGACCTTAGGTGGTTCGGGGTTTGGCCTTAGCAATAACCTTATCATCTCTCCTTTCTTCTTTCTTCCAATTTGACTTCCAAGAAATGTTGGAATTTGAAGAATATCTTGCTGCCCCTTTACGTTTTAATTGCCTTTCCACCTTTATTGCCACATGAACCATATCCTCTATCTCAACATAATTTTGTAACTCAACAACATTAGCAATATCTCTATTCAACTCATTCAAAAACCTTGCTATAGTAGCTTCCCTATCCTCCTCTACATTGGCCTTAATCATGGCTACTTCCACCTCTTTATGGTAATCTTCTATGCTTTTAGACCCTTGAGTAAGGCTTTGCAATTTCTGAAACAAATCGCTATAATAGTGGCTAGAGACAAAATGCCTTCTCATGATGGCCTTTAATTCATCCCAAGTTTCAATAGACCTCTCACGGTTTCTCCTTCTATTCATCATTAGCTGATCCCACCATATAATTGCATAATCAATAAATTCAATGACAGCTAGTTTTACCTTTTTCTCCTCAGAGTAATTATGACAATCAAAAATCAACTCCACCTTCTTTTCCCATTCTAGGTAGATTTCTGGATCGTTTTTCCCCTAGAATGAAGGTATTTTCATCTTAATACTCCCTAAGTTCCTATCAACTACATCTCGCCCTCTAGATTCTCTCCTAATTCCTCTATCATGCCTTTCAACCCTTGGCACAAATCTAACCATTTTATCCATCGATTCTTGATCTTCTTCAGCTATATCCTCATTATCTACCATAAAAGTCTCTATAGGTGCACGCCTTTCTTGCCTTCTAACATTAGGAACTCTATGGTTTCTTTCCCTTTGTAGGTTAGTAATTGAATTTTCTTGCCTATCCATCCTACCTCGTATCTCATCAAACATCACATTCATACGTTTAAATTGTTGTTGGATAGCTTGTAATGCAAAGAAGGAATTATCCCCCTCTTCTTTGTTTGATGATTCTCCCTTGGAAGACATATTTGAATTGCCTTTTTGAGACCTATTTGAAAGCTGCACAAAAAAAATGTTAGTGATAATCCTCACTTCACTCCTTTACGTGTTTACACTCAATTATGTCAACCACACTCGTGTTTCACACTCAATTTTTTTTTCACTCTTAGCTTCCTCTTTTTAGCTCTTTCTTGAACTAATTAAACTCCACTAAGTGATATACTTATAGTATCCAAACCAACACAATAATAAGGAGACAAATTAATCAAAAGGACTCTCAATGAATAAGTAAAGAATTGAATTTTTTTTTTTTAACAGCAAAGAATTGACTTACTTTGTATATAACTAGACACTAGAATCACTTTTTTCTTTTTTTCATTTGGCCCCTTTTTTTTGGAACAGTGATTCTATGAATAGTATCGACGGTGAACAGTATTGACAGTGAGCAGTGAAACTGTGAATAATAATTTTTTTTTTAAAACAAGAAAAGATAAAGAATTCAAGATAACTCAAACCTGATTTTTAGAAGCTAGGCTCTAATACCAAACTGATGCGAACCCCAAGAATGAATCTTGAAACCCAACACCCTTGAATGTAATTCAAGCTCCAAGAACCTTAAAAATAGATTTCTAACCCTGACCCGATGATTTTAGGAATCAAGAACTGAAGGTATTGGATGGTTTTGAACACCACAAGGAAAAATCCCTTGATAAGTTCGATAGTTCTTGAAAGAACCTAAGAGAAAATAAACTCACATTGTTTGATATTGAATTCACTCAAAATAATATCGTTCTAAATAATGTTTTTCTTGTCACCTTATATAGGGCTTACGACCAAACCTTAAAAAATTAGGAATAGGAAATCCTAAGCTAATTAGGTAAACTAATTTTAAAATAATTAAAATATATGTTTATGTGGCATTCCTAAATTTACTAGGAAAAATAAATAACAAAAAAACCCAAATAAACCTAAAACATAACTAAAACGTCCAAAACAAATCATCCCATTGCTAATTGATCTCATCTCTTGCTTGGATCACACTGACTAACTTTTGACCCTCCTTTAAGTCCAACTTCATACTTGACACCATCTTTGAAGAACTTAAAGTTTGCTCAGCCCAAATCTCTTGTACAAGCCCATTAAGTGTCTCTTTAATCTTTTTAGCTCTCACCTTAGAAATAGACCCATTTAGATCTTTGATTGATTGTTGATTCTTATCAGTGCTTCCTCCACAAACCAAAGAACTTGCAGTCCAATCTCCTCTTTGATATTAGGCCTTAAGCTATTCAGATACTTTGCAAGATGTTATGGCTTAATTTTATTCAAATTATTTCTTGTTGATGATCTAGAGAACTCATAAGTATAATCAAACATATATTTACCTCCCAGCACACAACTTTTGTACATCTAAAACAATTGTTGCTCATAGTCTGGTGGTAAAAACCTTTCCATAAGCAATTGCTTTAGCTTCTCCATGTGCAAATTGGTGCCATTCCCTGATATTGCTTATTTCTTTGCTGTTAATCCCACCAAATAACAGCTCCAGTCTTATACGCTCTTTAGGACCTTCATCATCACAAAAAATCTCTCCACCTTACAAATCCAGTCAGGGAAGTCTTCAATATACATATTCCTACTAAAAGTAGGAATATTGACTTTCAAATGATAATCTTCATACCCTCTATTTCGCCCTTTCTGATGACCTTGATCAAAGGTCTCTTTTTCATCTTCTATATTAGAATTGTCTTCTATATAGGCATGTTGACTGCGATCATGAATATCACACCCTTCAATACATCATGATGGCCTCGAGCAGAACCTTTGGCTCCAACACCAATGGTGTTTCGATTTTTGTTGGCATTGAGTCTCATACCGACAAGAATCTCATGAATCTCTGCAATATGTTGACATTGTTCTGCCATATAACGCCTTTCCTCCTCAATTGTTGTCCAAATAGCTTCTTCTCCACAAAAAAACCTTGTTGATCTTGTCTCCTCCGCCTCCAGTATTGGCTATCTAGCTAGGCAAATCCTTGATTTGATACCAATTGATGTAGCGGAAGGTGTACATAATTTTATTAACAAACGTTAATTCCAATAAGAATAGAATCCACCAGGAAAAAGAGAAGAATTCTCTCTAATAAACTTTGATTTAATGACCACCCAAAACTTTCTAAGGTTAAAGAGACATTTAAATAGGCTACATCATTAACCTAATAAGACAATATTACAAAATACCCTTAAAACACCCCATAATGAAATAGGTAGAAAATAAAATAAATATAAACTTATGCCATTGTTATGGTCTTCTTGACTCCTTTCTTAGCTTTCTTCAAATCCAGACGATCTATATAATCCAAAGCTAATTGTTCTACATCACTAATACATTAAGTTGGTTGCTTTCATAGTATTTCTAAAGACATTAATAGGACCTAAGTGGATTGAATAAGAAAAATATAATTGCAGGAGTGCTCATAGTTGTTGAGCATATTTGCCCTCCATTGTTGGGGAACCTTTCCGAATAATGTGTGTATCTTTTTGGATTGAATATTGAGATGGGTCTGTAAGCAGCAGGGATCATCATAAGTCAATACAATTATAGTATGTCCATGAAATATCCAGAGAAGGCACCAATTTTGGCAAAGAGAAAATTAGATTGCTTTATTCTATTTTATTAATGATAGCTCCTTTTAGAAGGAATAATGTAGTGTTTTCATTTCTTAAACCATCATGACATTTGGACTTCTAACTCTGTTGAAGGATTCTGGTCTTAGCTAATGTTTCACATGAGTGCAAGAACTTTATGGAAAGGACTACTGAAATTATGAAAGAGCTTAAAGAAATTATGTTTTGTTACATAAAGAGGATATAATAGAAAATAGTTAAATTTTATAGAGATAATTTTGACAAAAAAATTAACATTACCTCATTCTCACTTTCGTATTCCAATAAAAATTAATTTTTTTACTAGTATGAAAACAAACTCCCTTAATCTAAAATGGGAATGCATGGCTAGAGATGTCAAAAGGCTAGGCCCGGTCAGGCCTAGCCTTTTTTTGTAGGCTTAATAAGCCTAAAGGTTAAGCTAAGCCAGACCTAAATAATGATAGGCCAAACCTAGCCCATTTCAAAAGTTTTAGGCCTTCGCCTGGCCTGATACTATTTAAACATATACATTTGGGCATGTTATTATTTAATTAATTAATTTTCATTCAACTTATACCATTTAGGTCTATTATTATTTAATTAATTAATTTTAATTTATATATTTTTAAAATTAAAATTTTAAATAAAAATAATAATAATTAATTTTAGTGGGCTAGATTGACTCAATTTATGGGCTTTCCTCTTGGGTCTTGGCCTAGCTTACCTTTAACTCGGGCCAGGTCAGGGCCTATACTGTAGCAGAAAAGGCCAGGCCGGTCTATCACTACTTTTCATCATTTTCCTTTTGCCAAAAAAGAAAGAATGGATATCTCCAACTTCCATGCCAGTACATCATCTTCTCAAACTGTGTTGAACCATGAATATGATCGAGCTAAAGAGCTTAAGCCTTTTGATGACACAAAAGCTGGTGTCAAAGACCTACTAGATGCTGGGATTCTCAATATTCCAAGGATATTCATTCGAGCACCTGAAGAGCTTGCTCAGGATGATCAACTACTCACCAAATCAGCTTTCAAGGACCAGTTGTAGACCTTTCTGCCATCAGGGACAATAAGGTAGACGAGATTGTTCATCAGATTCGAACTGCATGTAACACTTGGGGCTTTTTCCAAGTTGTAAATCATCGGGTACCCTTAAATGTGTTGGATAATATGCTGGAAGGGGTACGCAGATTTAACGAGCAACACGTTGAGTTGAAGAAAGAGTTGTATAGTCGTGATCCGAAGAGAATTGTAAAATGTAACACCAATCGCGATCTGTATCAATCACGAACAGCTAATTGGAGGGAGACACTTTGAGTTTTTCTACTTTAAACTCCAACAATTTGGATCCCAGTGAACTGCCAGAAGTTTGCAGGTACATATATACTTGATCACTAGCTACGTGTGATGTACGTCTATCTCCAAATACTATCCTGTATGAAATTGAACTATTTATCAGCCAACGAATGAGAAAAGAATCATGTCACTTCATTTTCTTGCCATAACTGCCAACTGATAAGCACTTTTCAGTGCATGCCACGTTTCTCAATCATTTTGAAATCATCTCCTAAAATCTCTTATGCATTTAGCCAATTGTTTGGACCAAGAATATTTCCAAATTGGTTTTCACCCAAGAAATTTTCATAAATTTATTGATAGTTAATATAAAATATATTATATAGAAATCTCAATCACACACTAATTAAAATCTATGTATAAAAAAAAAAATTGAATATAACAAAAATTTATTTATACGGTTATTATAATTTTAATAGTTCTAAAACTCAAATTAGAATTTATTATAATATAAAATGGTGCGAAAATGCCTTATAAACAAGAAACGAATATGTATTTTATATTTTAGAAAGACATTGAAAAAACATAAAAGGAGTTCATTGCCACTTAACTTTTGTTGCCAAGTTGTCTGAGAAGGGTAGGAAAGAAAGTAAGCATGGGGCTTCTTGACAAAAAGAAAGAAGTCAAGAATATTGGAATTTGATCTGCTGATGTTTAAGTTATTACGGAGCCGACAGGACATGGGAAATATTGATATTTTGTTAGGAAGTTTGTGTCAGGATTTTCTTAATTGTGAATTGTAAAGGTCCAGGTTGTTCAGTAAGGGTACGCTTTCCTATTCTGAGTGGTGGTTTGTCATTTGATGTTTGTTCTTTCAAGATAGTTAATATATTACCAATAAGAATATCAAAATAACAAACGAACAACTAAGATTTCTGGAATTGGAACAATTACATTTGTCAAGAAACATTACATTTCGCGAGTCCACTGTGTAATTATTGTTAGTTTTTCCCAACATCATATGTAGCAATTACATCTCCTTCTGCACAATTTTTCATCCAAACTGCAGAAATACAAAAATGGAGTATGTCAAGAATGTCACAGGACTCGGCTACACCTTGTTCGAATTATTATCTGTGGCTCTAGGACTGAAAGGGAATCATTTACAAGCCATGGGATGTACGGAAGGAATTAATTTTAGCTGCCACTACTATCCACTATGCCCTGAGCCAGAGCTGACCTTGGGAGCAACCGGAGACTCTGATCCTTCATTCCTTAAAATTCTTTTGCAAGACCAAATTGGTGGCCTTCAAGTCTTCTATCAAAATCAATGGGTTGATGTTCGCCCAATTGCAGGAGGATTAGTGGTAAATATAGGAGACTTTCTCCAGGTTCGTCTCGTAGAATGACAATAAAAATTATGCCTTCATCATTTATTACAAAGTATGTGAACTAAGGTGCCTTAAATTTGACACAGGTTATATCAAATGACAAGTTTGGAAGCGTGGACCACAGAGTTGTTGCCAGCAGTGTTGGTCCAAGGGTTTCCGTGGCATGCTTTCTTACAGGACACGCTACTGTGACCCCAGAGCTCTACGGACCAATCAAGGAGTTGATATCAGAAGAAAATCCACCTATTTACAGAGATTTTCAAATAAGTGAATTTTTTGGCGCATATTAAGTCTATCATCGATCAGTTCAAGCTATGAAGCTATCTAGGAATGTTGGAATAAAGTTTCTAAATGTTGTACAAATAGATGAGTGTTTCTAATACATTAATCTTGTTGATTCCATAGTACTTCTGAAGGCATCAATGGGAGCTGAGCACATTGAAGCAGAAAAATATAATTGCAGAAGGAGTGCCATGATTGCGGAGCAAATTTGCCCTTCATTGTTGGAAAACTTTTCTAAATAATGTGCGTGTCTGATTCCTTTTGAAATTGTCAAATTATTGGATTGAATATTGAGATAATACACGGTAGGTCTATGGAATATCTGGAGAAGGCGCCAAAGTTGGCAGAGTTAACATTAGATGTCTTTGTTTCATTCCAATTTTATTGATGATAGCTTCTTTAGAAGCAATTTTGCAATGTTTCATTTCCCAAACAATCTTCACGTTTTGACTTATAATTCTGCTGTAGGACTAGTTACAGACTTACAGCTAATGCTTCACACGACAGTGCAAGAACTCGTTGGAAAGGACTGCCGAAATTACGCAGCAGCTTATATGAAATTATGTTTTGTTACATTATATCACGCTTTCACAAGTCACAGAACATTTTGAACAATGTGCTACTATACACATATAGCATATTTAGCAGCAGAGTGAACAACTGCTATCAAAGTTTTCACAGCAGTTTGTTCTGCATTTTTTTTTTCTTATTTCAGTTCAAAATTTTCCAAGCGCATTCAAATATCCTTTTAACTTCCTAACATTTCATCCTCAGAATAATTTTCCGAAGCACACATCGTTGCTCAATGAAATTATCAGTGCAAGTAAGAGTGATAAGAAAGTCAATATGTGACTTCATCCATTGCGTCGAAAGAGGGTCCATCAATACCCAACTTGTGGACAATTGCGGCATCAATTATTTGAGATCTATCAAAATTTTCTTCTTCCTAGAGTAGGTGGACGTTTCACTGTCATCCAATGTGGATACATCTAGTATTTCTACATCAATTCCTCCTGGTCCATTGAGATCGCAATCAGTTCAGAGGACACTTGTTCATCCAATAAGGATAGTAATGGCCAACAGAGCTTAAATCAGATACTTGTCTGGTTTTGTGTGTTGCCAATAAAGGTAGATTTCGAACTTGCACGAAGCGTTGTATTCAAAGCCTGAACTTGCCCGTGTGAATGCGCATTCTTGATTACAGCATACTGGGGACCGGATAAGGACTTTCCATGGCTTAAAGATGGCCCACGTAGCTGACTCTATTCATCATTTTTTAGGAATTCAATTTATGGGAACAACTGCAACTGGACCATTCCAGTCCGTTCAAGAGCTAGCCTAGTAATTCAACTGACTTTGCATCATTTTTTGACCTTCTGCTCCGGGTGGGCTAATTTGCTCCAATATATTTACTCTCAACAATCATTTTTCTAAAACATCCATTATTAAAATTTAAAAATCTAATTTTTGCTCTATACTATCACGCCCTAAAACCTGAGAGCCTTAAGGCGTGAAGACTTTCCTTCTTACATACAAAATCTTATATCACAAAACATGAAATGCATAATCTTAAACTAGGTGTTAGAGTGTGACCTGAATTCTAATAGAATTAGGTTTTATAGTTTGCTTTTGATTCTATTTTCCTAATTGTTGTTGACTTCTATTATACTAGTTGACTCCTATGAAAAATAGGATTGATAGAAGGAATAGGAAAATTAGAATTATAGTATCAATAGGAGTTCTACTCCTATTAGGACTATAAGACCTCTATATTCTACTATAAATATAGAGGCTGAGATCTCCCCTTTTGTACCCTTAATTTCATAGTGAAATTTTCTC
>JANLJB010030284.1:0-22650 GCA_026212285.1 Bursera cuneata | reverse complement strand
GACTTGAATTGATAGATGATTCGTAGTTTGTGCAACATTTTAAAGAAAATATTTAAGTTACAATATCTTAATTCAAGTGTTCATAAGATAGTAACAAACAAATCGATTTTGGTCATGGATTTTGAGTTGTGTATTCTTTGTTCGAGAAGGTTATTTGAGTGTATGATAGCTTGCCTTTGTACACAAATGTATGACATGAAGCTCATGGTACTGTTGCTCCTGAGCTTTCTTGAATGATGTGGATGATATCATGTTTTATTGAATAGTATGTATTTTGTCCTTAGCGGATAAGTTTTTCAGATGTGATTCAAATGTATTAAGGTTTTCAATGATGTTTCTTTTATCAACTTTTGGATGAAGGTGACTATGTAGTGGCTAATGACACAAACTCTTGACATGAGCATAAAGGTTTGATGTTAGATTTCTAAAGAAAAGAAAGAAAAGGAAGAGTCATGATCCTATTTATATTATAATGGTTGCTTACTTTATATTTAGTTCATCCAAAAGACCATTGCATGAGGTTTTAGCTCGTGACAAAAAGTCTTGCAACAGTAGAACTAAAATTTGTAAAAACAATAATAATAAGAAATAATAAAACAACATTTGGTCGTGTAGAAGCTAAATATTCTATATTAATTTTTCTCTGTCTACTTTTTTGCAATCAAATGGCGTATGGTCAGCTTTAGTTGTTGCCTATAAAGATAACTAGTTTGAGTGAAGCTTGCTGTTGGAACAAGACGTATAATATGTTTTCTTTGCAGCTCTGACGGCCTCCTCTGTTTTCCTCTGGTGTATGTCGAAAAACAAATCAAATGCTCAAAGAGTTTTGATGGATGATACCAGGCAAATTCCAGGATCACTTCAGGTGGATGGAAAATGTTATGATGTGAAGTCCGTTACTACATGCAAAGAAGATGAAGACCATATTATGAAGATAAAGGAGTTGCAGGATCACCTTGACATGGTATATTTGAACCGAGTTTTACTTCATCATTTCTTCTTTTTCTTTTCTTCATGTGCTTGATTTCCTATCTTTAGTCAACTTCATCCTTATTTGGTTTCATTTATTGTCTATAGTTGACAAACTTGAATTTTATCTTTTTACTTTATGTTTAATATTATGAAAGCTAAATTATAATGCGGTTGATGGTAGTGTTTAGAAAAGGGACGCAAACCTCAAGTAGAAAACAGAAATATATCTAAATAGATGATAACATTTTGACTTAAACAAGCAACTAAAAACACATAACAAACGCAAAGTGAATCCTAAGACAATAGGATAATAAAATACTCTTATGTCATATCCTATTATCAATTCTCCTGGCTGAAAGAGTTTGACTCCTTATGAGTTAAGACTAAGGAACCATCAAAATGAGGTTAGGTAGATGCTTCAATTAGAGAGGAAAACATTAAATGTTTTTTTCCCAAGCATGATATGGTGCACCAATTGATGTTAGAAATCTATATGTAGGAAATTATGATGATCCATGGAAACCACAAATTTAACTGATGTTGGCTTAAAAACTTAAGTAGATATGCAAGCAATCCAAGCTTATGAGAAATGTGAGAAGGCTCAAGGAAATGAATATAATTTTATTGAGAGAACCTTTTGGAATTTAGGCAAATGGGAGGAAAAAAATAAGTATTAATACCTATCTATAGTTGAAACAAGAAAAAGCTATGAACAAACTAAAGTATAATTAAACTTACATATAGAGATATTTGTTTGGACTCTATGGTTGCGTATGGTGTGCTTTTTAAAGCTAAAACTAGATTTGATAAGATTATAATATGTATAAAGTTATCTTTTATTTGTTGGAATATTGTATTCAACAAGTTTGTCTATAGTGAATGAGTGTAAATTTCATTAGTAAGTTAACTTAGGTGAAAATTATTTTATTTATTCTTAAAATTTTAACTATTAAATAGTTATGAATATTGTATTGCTTAAAATAAATTAGTGAATGAATTTATGTATTATTAATTTTTTTTAATATTTTTTAATTATTTTTTCTTCATAGGAAACTAAATTAGCTTTAGTAGGAGATGAAAATACAAGAAAGTTTCAAAACCAGTGGCCTACAACAAAAGGGAGAATACAAAACATAAATAAATAACAAAATAAAACACATTCAGCCAAGGAAAATCAAAACACAATTACCATGCAGTCCTTCATAATAAAGAAAAAAGAAAGTCCCCTGAAATTCTTTTGTAATCAAAGCCCTAAAAAAGCCAAGACATGAATCTTCTCCATAACATTTGGACATTGTCTTCTCTGATATCTTCAAAAATATTTCTATTCCTTTCACGCCAAGAAATCCAAAAAGCAGTCAAAAGACAAGACCTTTACAAAACTTAAGCTTTCACCCTCCAAAATCACATTGACGTTCAACAAAAAGTGGAATGCGTGATTGTGGAATAATTAAATCAATTCCTTCCTTAAAAACTTCGAACCAAAATTTTAAAGCAACAAGATGAAAGAACAAATGATCAATATTGTTTGATTCTTTCTTACACATAATACATTAGTTAAGAGATAAACTAATGCTATCGTTTTCTTTGAATAACATCACTAAATTGACCTTTCCATGAGCAATCAACTAAGATTGAAACTAATCTTTGGGAAGAGCTTTAGAGGTAGTTCGGGATCATTATTGAAACTAAGCTTTGGGAAGAGCTTTGGAGCTAGTTCAGGATCATTGTAGCTTAAGAAATAATTAACTTTAGCTATTACATGAAATAATAAGCTTATAGAAGAAATTGCATAACATTTGATAGATCAAATTTTTGAAGTTGTGCTTTTCAATAGCAATCCATAGGTGTTTGGTAAATTCGACTTTTAAATATTGTTGTGGAATGACAAAATGTACTTATTTTTATTTTATAAGATAATTTTATGATGATGAACATATGTTTATTAATATATCAAAATTTTAAACAATATATGAAGAATTCATGTTAAATAAATAATTCTTTAATTAAAGGTGAATTACATCCAACCACTCAATGTTTGGGGAAAATATAGATGCCGCCCACACCCCCCCACCTTTTCAAAATTATTAACAAAACCCTCAGACATTAATCTTATCATGTTAAAGTTAACCTCTTTGAGGGTATTATAGTCATTTTATAATAATAAAATATAAAAATATTACAAACAAAATAGAGTATCAGTTCTAGAAGGTAAAACTGAATCTTGAGTATATTTTAGGTCCATTCAAGAGAGCATCAATTCCAGAAGCTCCAGCAACTGAATCCTAAGTGTATCAATCTTTGAAGCCACAACATCCAAGTAATCTTGATGATATATTGTAGTCTTACCCCCTTGTGCAAAGATATCAAAAGTATTTGCTTTCTTAAGGTAGATCCAATCAATTCGTTTGCTTTTTGATTGAATTCAGAAGAAGAAAGACTTTACCTTTATTATCAGCTCTAGATCTTCTTCATTCAGTCATGCCTAAGTCCCCATCAACGATGAGAAACCTTTATAAATGCAATATTGGACACTACGCTGTAGTTTGCCTTGTTGATGATTGAAAACCCAATCTTTTATCAGGTTAACGAAATTTGTTATTAAAGAAGGAAATGAATGAACAAAGGAATGAAAGTTCTCATCACTCTCAAGTGTCGGATTATCATTTTCTATTTGAATTGATCTTGAGAAAGAGAGGGAGAGAGAGAAATGGTGATGAACCAAGCGGCACTATTGAAAGTGGGTTTAGGTGTAATGGAGCTCCACTTGTTTGGTTACGTGGTGCATCCACTTTGTAGTGGCACTTAATTGGAGGGTTTAGCTGCAGTAAGCCACTCCTCCACCTCTTGTCCTCTTTGCTCTTGTGATTGACAAACAAGGAACAATCCAAAAATCAAATTGAATTTGCTTCCTAGTAACGATTTTATGGCATCTTTCAATTAAAAAACCCCCAAATGTTCAATAAGAAAACACAACATCCAAATATCCAAACTCAATCCAAACATCCAGCACCACTCATTGTATTTCGCCACACATCCCAGCACCAACCACCAACTGTCGAACGCAGCCAAACCCATATCCAACACATTAATCGCATTCAAAAAATCTAACAGCAGTTTCCAAAGCTTGAGCATAAGCTGCCATAAACCTCACCGCCGAATCACCACTTCCTTGTGAAGACAAGAAAGAAAGCAGATGAAAAGAAAGAAGTCTCAAATGGGAAACTCAGATCATACAAGAGCTTGATTAGGATTGTAATTTTTCTTGGAATTGACTCAAGGTGTGAATTTTTTTAGATTTGATTCTTGAGAGTGTTTGTTTGGATAGAAAATGAAGGAAAATATACGGATATGGAAGGGAAGCAATTGATGATTTCCAAAGGTTGTGAAGGACTTTTTATTATTTAGAGTTAAGTTAAACAGAAAAATGATAACGTCTGGGGGTTTGTTAATATTTTTGAAAAGGTGCGGGCCATCATATTTTCCCCAAATATTGGGGTCATATGTAATTTCCCGTAATTAAATGAGTAGTTTATTAATTTAAAAAAGAAATAAATTTTGTCACTGAAAGGGTTGCTGGATCACAGTGGTCAATTGTGACCACATAATGGTGCATCTGGTGATATTATCGGCATTAAATTATTGTAAGTTGGTGTCCCTGACTTAGGATATTTGCTTGGCCGAAGGAAATAGAGAAATATGCATACAAGGTAAGTAAGTTATAACAAAATCCGGCATCTCATTTTCATATGTTGAAAGGCCTGAATGTTTTGTTGCATGGACCTTAGTAAGGTAAGTTTAGGGCCTGCCTTATTGTAAAAAGACTGCTCTGACCCCATTTCCCGGTGCATCACACTCTACCACAAAATTCTTTTAGAAATTTGGCATAACCAACACAGGTGCTGTACACATGATACTTTTGACCAGGCTTATATTTCTCATCACATTAGTAGCAAAGCTTTTCTCTCGCCTCTCTTGCATCTCAGCTGCTGAAATCACTTGATGGGAGGTGATCAACTATTATCTGTCCTCATTGTTCCCAAAGAGTTCACTGCAGTCATGCCATTTCTATTAGAACCCTTTACCTCCTTAAGAATTGCCTCCATTTGTTTTTCCTACAGCAAGCCTAACTCAATGCTTGATTTAGTGTGTTTGGTCGAAACATGGTGACCTGATTCTTAATTGAATCTTCTGAGCCACTACAAAATATTGAACCAATAATGCCTCCGGCAGCTCATTCCTTCTAGCCATCGCGGATTCGAATTTCTCCCAGTGAACCTTCACTGTAAGTGTTTGTTTCAATTTCGTTAATTGCCCTACAGGACTATCATAAATGCTAGGAGTGGATCTGGAAACCATATCTGCAGGAAACTGAAAATTTTTTGATTTTCTTATTAATAGCCTCATACCCTTAAACCATTTGAGTGCTTGCCCCTTCCAAATGGATCGGAGCTAAACCCACTCTCTTCTTCAATAATCCCATTAATATTGAAAAATTATTCATATTTGTGGACCCCCACTAGTATTCTCAACCTCAAACTTAGGAAAAACCAGAATAGAAAATCGATGGGTCTTGATGGAGGTCTTTAGAGTGTGCTTTGGTAGAGGTGCTGTAGAAAGCATGTAGATCAATGGCTTCTGAGTTGTTTAGCGCTGGTGGAGAAAATTAAAGCACAGTGATGTCTTACAGTGGTAGTGGCATATGGAGTTGCTTTCCTTTCTAAGTTCTATATTCAAGGGTTTTTAATGTATTTGGGAAGGTTTATGAGCACAATTTCGTTGTTTGCACAATTCTTTTGATACAAATATTTATTTTTAAGCAAGCAAGTATAAATAACGAAAAAAACTGTGACCCTCATTTATAGTGGTCAAAGTACTTATTAGAGAAGATGAACTTCAATTTAAAACTAAAATTACACAAGTAGTAAAAACTACAATAAATCAAACAAGGAAAAAGAAAAAAGAAAAAAATAAATAAATGTGAAGAAATAAAAAAAAAAAAAAAAAAAACTCTATGATGTCCAATAAGATCCCTAATTTCTTTTAGTGCAGAAGACTGCAAGCAACTTTTATTGATTTAGTTCATATGCTTTCGTTGATCGACCTCTCATTTATGTCCTTTCTCAGGTGAAGAAGCTATTGAAACCAGGTTGTTCGCACGAAGTGCTTAAGGTGGCCTTGAGTTCTATGGCATCCCTTGTAGAGATTCTCACTTTCATGTCCACGCCCAAATTACATGCCTCACTTTGAACAAATTTTTAGCGGTTGGCTATGTTTTATATTTTTGGTGAAAAGTTTAAAAACATATTGCTGCAAGATTTATCTAAATTTTGTTTATAATAATTTTAAAAACAAATGCCGAAGTGTGCACGTAACTTTTATATAATTTCCAGTTAATTATAGTTTTAAATCACATCTTGGAGTGTTTCCAAAGCTTCTTTTCACTAGTATCTTTCGTCCATTGCAAATGCTGATTATTTTCATCCGAAGAAGATTGGTGCATGTATTTGGTAGAGGAGGTTTTCGTACAGATGCAAAGATAGCATGCATGATGCTGTGTGTTTGCAGGTGGTGGTACAGCAATGAAAAGATAGCATGCATGATGCTGTGTGTTTGCAGGTGGTGGTACTGCTGTACCAAAGACTTCAGCCTAATCTCCAAATTCTGGAAAGTGTTCTATCAACCTTGTAAGACTGCCAAGCTTAGGAATGATATAGCCACATTCATGCAACTTGACATGGTCCTTATCTGAAACCTAAGAGAGTGAAATAGTCACTGAGGAAGTGTCCATATCATGGGATGCCAGTATGGTTACAAGTATAGACATTTTACAATGGATTGAATGCCAATACTAGAATAATGATTGATGCAGCAGTTAGTGACACGATTATGAGGAAGACTCTTGATGAAGCTCTTGAGTTGTTAAAACAGATGGCTACAAACAACTGCCAGTGACCTACCAAGAGGCTATCGCATAAAAGAGTTACTGAGGTTCACGAGATTGATTCATTGACAACTTTGACAACCCAAGTGCAAGCATTGAATAGGAAAGTGCATTTATTGAGTATTGCAGCATCACCTTAGTAGTAGTGTGATTTAAGTGGAAATGCACACCACAATATAGAATGCTAACATGGGAATCTGTTTATGCCCTCTAACTTGGCTGAGTTTGCCAATTATGTAGGTAAAAATTCTAGATGGTAGAAAAACAATTCTTATACACAAACTTACAATCCTCGGTGGAGGAATCACCCTAATTTTGGTTGGTGCAACAGCAATGCTGTGAGACCTCCTCGTGGATTCAATCAGAAACCAGAGAAGAAATCTAGTCTTGAAGATATGATGGATAAGTTCATTGCATATACTACAACAAGAATGCTAAATCAAGATGCTAGTATAAGGAACTTAGAGACTCAATTAGGGAGAATGGCAAATTTACTGACTAGTAGAAAACAAGGTGAATTGCCAAGTAATACCAAGACAAACCAAAGGAACATGATAATTCCAACACTTTATGGAGTGGAAGAATGATTGAGCAGCAAATGTTAGACTATTTATACCCAAGAGTACCACATTATAAATATACTTTGTATATTGTACACTTAAATTTATGTAATGAAGGAAATTGCATATTCTTTATCATTTCTTTTAATTGGATTATATTTATGTATTATATGATAAATGTCCTTATGATGTGTATATGAATGATTTAGTATGAGACATAGATCATATTAAATAATATAACAATATTAAAATGTCTCTGATCGAAATACTGTCGAAACAAGATATTTACAGTATGGATAGACTAATATTATATTTGTACTGGTTATAGAAGTATAACAGTATGAGTCTCACACATCTAAGTATCAGATACTTATGCAAGGGTATGGGGGAACATTGTTAGTTATTTTAGATACAGTAACAGATTTACTGGACAATACCTGATACGGAATCCCATTGGTTGTTACCTAAGTGTCTATGAGAGGTCCGCTTAGGGTAGGTGTAAGTAATCCTTAGACTTGAGACTTATACGGTCATCTTATTTAGAGATTAGTTCGCTTTGACACTTGCGTGAATAGCTCTTTTCGAGTTATAGATACACTCGTCATTGGGCATGCTGTGACCTATTTAAGAGTAGGTGTAATGTCGAGATGGGACATGTCACTCCAGGTATATGGAGATGATGTAACATTGGATTTGACAATGATTAGTCATAGCCCGATCAGTAAGCACGAGCGTGATGAAGAAAGTTCTTGATCATGGTTTGTAAATAATGAGAATTATACGTAAAACGAGGATATAAATTGTTCATCGTTAATAGGGAAGACACATTCCATCCTTAGACCACGTATGCGATATTTTACATAGGATTGAATTACATACAACTACGCCTAAAAAATGTTACATGATTTTACGTATACTTTCAGAGAATTGGAGGGTTTGGTGCTTTGCTAGAGCCAACCATGTCTAGTAAATCATGGGCTCGTAACTTGGTATATGAGAATGCGGATAGTCCGCGGATAACGATTTATGACCAACATATCTGAAAGCCTAATAGGTCATGCTTCAAAGATTCATCAATGATGGATTGATACTGGAATTACGAGAGCGTTTTTCACCTAGGATAAATAGTGATTTATGAATAATATTTTTCTTATACTATTCACAAATGGGCTTAAAACATGCATGAGCTAATTTAGTGAGTTGGATCACTAAATAGTTTTGGACGTAGATTTATAAATTGGATTGGATCCATTATATAAGGGTTTAAAATGTTGCATTTAAACCCAAGCCCAATAGGTCTAAGGACTAAAGAGATAGGAATCAAATGAATTGGATTCAAGTGAGAATTCCACAAGGAATATTCTTGGAATATTTCATATTTATTTTACTTGGCTAAAGAGTTTTTGGAATTAACTTGACTAGGAAAATTCAACATTTATTGTTAAATTGGTTTAAGTGTGATAGTTTATTCCTTAAGATGTGTATGCATGATTGTATGTTATATCACATGAAACAAAAACATCTTCTCTCCTTTAAAGCCTATAATTGCCGAATTGCTCTCTCTTTTCCCTTGAAGAAATTGCTTCAATTTTCTTTACTTCTCTAGCAAGATTTAAGATCATTCCAAAAGGGATAGAAGTACACACTATTGAAGGAACTTGTTCAAAGAAGAATCAAAGGTCTTAGGTCATAAAATTCAACCAAATTTCTAAGGAGTTTGTAATATTTTCTTCACAAATCCTTTTAAATCAAGCCTAATTACATGGTCATGAGTAGGAATCCATCAAATGGTATCAGAGCCACTGTTAATTAGTGCCTGTTAGTGAGCATTTAGGTTGATTTCACATGATAAAATTTGGGGCTTTTGTGTTCTAATGCTTGGACTGTGAAATTGGTGATGTGTCGACATGTATTCCACGTGAAAATTGGATTGAAAAACATGAATACCATGTGTTCCATGATATACCTGAATGTATGTATATGAATGCATGCATGTGTTAACATGTGTTATGGTATAAATGATACATGGATGATATGATAACATGATATGCATGAAGATTGGATGCTAAGTGCATTTATTTACCCATGTAAATGCCATGATCAAATGTGTATGGATGCAGGTATGCCATGTCCGAATATGTTAAGCATGATGGAATGACATTATGGTATAATATGCATGTTAGATTAGATGCTAAATGCATGAATGTATGTATGCCATGCCATGACCGAATGCATGCACGCATGATGGATGTATGTAATTTGTTATGTTATGCTTAATTACATGCCATGTATACTAATTATGTAAATTTAGAATTTTAAAATAATTAGTATATATTAATTACACTACATTAGGCCTAATAGCTAGATTAGTGTTATAATTAATCAAATAATTTAATTAGTTTGTAATTAGTTGCTAATTATATTTAATTAAAATTAATGGGCCTATTGGGCCTTAGCCATTAAGCATTGGGTGCTTGATAGACTTTATGGCATATTTGGGTTTTAGAAACACTAATGGGCCAATTTAGAATTGGATAGCCAACCACACTTAGTTAATAGACTTTGTTTGATTTCAAAATGTAAATGGGTCTAATTTGGGAAACTAAGCCCAAAGGCTTTTAATTTGAATAATTTGAAAATTTTAATTACTAAAGCCCAAATATATTTTAAAACCTTAATAAAGCCCAAAAAAGTTTTAAATCTAATTTATGAGCTTAAATAGTTTTAAAAATCCTTTAGTGGGCTTATATAGTAATAAAACCCAAATAGTTTAATTTTTAAGTACTATTCATCTAAGATTGAAAAATTTAATGGACTTTACTATTTATAATTGAAAAATGGGCCTAAAGTTGATTAATTTGATGAATCAAAATTTTAAAATGAATTTAGGTCACTGTGGGCCTTAACTGATTTCATGAAAATCAAAATTGGATTTGATTTCATTTGATATTTGTCCAATTAGGTTGGTGGATGTAGGTTTAATAAATATGTATCAAGTATAAAATTTTGATAGAATTTGTATAGCTCGATGACATTAAAATGTAAGTTAGAATAGTTAATTAGATTAACTAAGTCTAAAGAGTTTTATATCACATCTAATATGTAATTTGTATGAACCTTGGATGATCATTAATAAAGATTAATCAAATTGTGCTTTGATTGATAACATGTTTGTCTGTTGTAATGCTCATCGATGATTCAATTGGATTGAAGTGTACAGTAGTCAGTAATTGGATACAAGTTTACATTTTCTTAGATTTGATAATAGTACCTGTGTGTCATGCCTTATCTCCCTCTCAATGTATTTCTTTTCTCACCTAATTTCCCTTGTATGTAAAACGAGGTTTCTTGAAAAGTATTATATAAAGTAGAATATAATGTTTTAGAAACGATTTGTAAGTATCCATTTACCGTTACAGAACTGTTTTATTTTACGCCTTAGAATGCATGATTATGGTGGTATGTATGTTTAAAGGTGTATGTGATGAGACCTTAACAAAGATAATAAATTGGTTATAATAGTCTAATTTATATCAAAATCCCTCAATTAATATCAAGCGTGATTTCTTTCCATTGAGTGATCTATACCGAGTCCAAGATCGATTGTGATTTGTTGTTCAAAGTCAAGGTCACAGTTGTTCGCGGGCAGGATAGATCATGGAAGCTTTGTTACAAGTCACATGTTTGGGATAGTTGATAGATTAGTTTTAAGCGTAATTTTAATACCTTTATACTTATCATTTGCTGAGTTTTTTAGTCTTTCTCATTGGATTTATGTTAGTTTTGCAAATAAGAGAAGAATACTAAGAGAAAGCATGATTTAAGTCTAAAACAGGGTAAAACAGAACAAAACAGTGTCGTTGAGGACAGTAGCTCAATCCTGCAGCACAAATGATGAACCGCTGTAGCGCAAATTCCAGAAAGCCACCGTTGTGGCGTAACCTTATACCACTGCGGCGGTGTTCAGATTGCAGAAATGGTTCAAATTCTGGAGAGTTAACACTGTGGCACAACTAAAAAGCATCGCTGCGGTGCTTATGCGGGTAGATTTTACCTTTCCAAGTTAGAGAGCTACTGTTGCGGCATTGGAAGCTTTCCGCCGCGGCGTTGACTCGATATTCCTAGTGCATGATTTATTAATTTTTAGAAAAAAGGAAAAGTTTTTCCCTCCTTTTTAACCTAACCTAGGATGTCATATTTAAGGAGTTTTTAGAAAGAAAGCGGGAGAGCCGTCAAGGAGAGAAATCAACGTTACTCTAGAGAACAAAGCCAAGATTTGAGATCATCTTCTCAGAGCCTTGATGAACTTCTTGATGGGTTCTATCTATTCTATTGTTTTATTTAATCTTGTCATGAGTAGCTAAATTCCTTGTGATTGAGAAAAACTTTATGTAGTTAGATAATGATTCAATAAAGTTATATTTATTATCTATTTGTGATTGATTTAAAAGGATGAATGTGAATTACTGTGTTTATTCTTAGAGATATAAAAATGTTTTTGTTGATTTTTTCAAGTATTCTGTGATGATAATTGCTGATGACTATAGTACTTGAAATTTTTTACGCACTACATATAATTGAAAGAAAAATTCTGTTGATAGAGAAAGTTTATGTGGTTAGTGTAGTCTAGATGTTTAGTGACTTTAGAACCTATTTGAATGAATTTTGAGATGAAATCCTAGGAGACATATGACGTGAGAAATGATTAAGGCCATCTTTGAAACGTTTGAGCCTTTTTAGCCAACCCTTAAGTACAAAAGTTTTCCCTTTTGCATTCAACCCTTTGAAATGTTGAAGCCTGAAAAATGTGAATAATGAGTACTCTAAGTGAAAGAAAGAAAAACATTTGGAAGAACTTTCTTTGACCCTCTCTCTAGTTTTGTGTTTAAAAAAAAAAATTATTTGGTGTTATAGTCATTGTAGTGGTAAGGGCAATTGGATGAATATATGGTTAAGTGCACGGTTCATTTAAGTGATTCTCTACTATGATTCTATATTCTATTTTAAAAAAAAAAAGAAAAAAAAAAGAGTAAAAGGGTATTCTTCTTAGAGTTGTGGTATAACAAGAAGGGTAGAAGAGTTGAACAGAGGAAATCTTATGGGTTGAAGTTGATTATTTGAGCCTATAAATATGTGTCAAACCTAAACATTACAAGCTGAAAACGTCCTTTTGATCTTGTGTTATATGCCATCCTACATTAATGGAGAAAAATAGAAAAAATAGGCCTATGGAGCATTGAGCTTAAGACATAATTGATTACATAAACTGATCTGATTGACAGATTTCTCTGAAATTACATGACATACACACACAAAGTACTATAAAAAAGTGCAGTTTTGTCTTGGTTTACAAAGAAGATCAATTGATCATGTGCTTATGTTCTTTGTATTCTAGTTACTCTTTTCTCTGAAACTGTATGGTTCAAGAACTCATTTTCTGTTACGACTTAGATTTACTTGAGGACGAATAAAGGGTTAAGTGTGGGGATATTTGATAGATTGGTTTTAAGTATAATTTTAATACCTTTATACTAGTCATTTGCTGAGTTTTTGAGTATTTCTCATTAGATTTATGTTAGTTTTACAGATAAGAGAAGAATGCCAAGAGAAAGTATGATTTAAGTCTAAAACAGGGTAAAACAGAATAAAACAGTGTCGTTGAGGACAGTAGCTCAGCACTGCCGTGCAAATGATAGACCGCTGCAGTGTAAATTCCAGAAAGCCACCGCTGCGGCGGTGTTTCAATTGCAGAATTGGTTCAAATTCCAGAGAGTTATCGCTGCAGCGCAACTGAAGCGCCACAGCGGTGTTTATGTGGGTAGATTTTACCTTTCCAAGTTAGTGAGCTACCGCTTCAGCGCTGGAAGCTTTCTGCCGCGGCATTGACTCGATATTCCTAGTGCTTGATTTGTTAATTTTTAAGAAAAAGAACAAGTTTGTCCCTCCTTTTTAAACTAACCTAGGATGTCATATTTAAGGAGTTTTTAGAAAGAAAGCGGGAGAGTCGTCAAGGAGAGAAATCAACGCTACTCTGGAGAACGATTAGAGTTTCGTAATGGGTTTTATCTATTCTATTGTTTTGTTTAATTTTGTCATGAGTAGCTAAATTCCTTGTGATTGAGAGAAACTTTATGTAGTTAGACAATGATTCAATAAAGTTATATTTATTATCCTATTCTATTTGTGATTAATTTAAAATGATAAATGTGAATTACTGTGTTTATTCTTGAATTACCTGTTTTTTGATTATGTGCGCAATTAAGAGATCAGATTAGGGAATTCATTGTTAATCTAGGGTTCTTCATTCGTAATCGTTTGGGGTTCTAAGTTTTAGTAACAATTTGCAGTGATCAACTACAAAGTAATTCATAGTCTCAGATTAAAGATTCACGCTTGTTGGGTCTTGCTTGGTCCTGTTATACTTTCTACATGCTTTGCGTCTATTGAATTAAACTTAGTAAGCGTTCTTCTAGGTTGTTCAATAGATAGAGTTAATTAATAAGCGTACCTTTAATTAACTAAGAAGGATATGTGAATGCATTACAATAGATATGGAATGCATCAGGCTGGTGTTCTTAATGAAGGAATTAATTCCTTTCTCACATAATTGAATTTGGATAATTAAGTTAATTAAGTTGATGAGTCTAGCGAATTAAAATATTCTTTCAATTACCGTTGTCTCTATTATTTTCTTCATTTGATTTAATCACATTCTTAGTTTAGTTAATTTTATTAATTAAAAATTCCCTTTTGCATCTTAGGAACATTATGTTTTAGAGATTAAAACTTAAGTTTATTTCAAACAAATCATAACTAGTCTCTGTGGGTTCAACCCTTGCTTACACTATACTGATTGACATATCTAGGGGATAAGTAAGGAATTACTTTTGGGTGATCGATTCGGTCACATCAATAGTTGTGATTTGTTGGCCAAAGTCAAGGTCACTTTGGTTCTATGATGTGGACCACAAAGCTTACTCTAATCAATAGATTTTGCTTGACTAAATTATTAGGCTTGTTATGAGAAAGCTAAGGCCTAGATGGATTTAGAAAAAGTATTAGGAGTAACATTAGATGTCACGGCCTAGGGTATCAACCCAATTTGTTAAGAGTTACATTGGATATAATTGGTCTGAGAGACTTACGTAATTAAACCTTATACAACTCGTTATGCCAAAGCCAAGGTTGTACTTTGTTTAATGGGGTCTTAACCCACTAGGAAACTAGGTTTTTCGAGTATTCTATAGAGGGTTGAAGACTTAAGGAAAATAGTGGGAGATAACATTGAAATTTCCAATTTCGTTTTGATGTTATTTATTTTGCGTTCTATATATTTTATATGCTTACTAACGCATATGGTTTTCATTGAAAATCTAGTTGGACTGGTTAAAGATATGTCTGGGAATATATCTTTACATACTATTCTTGAGGGCAATAATATCTTTAATGGCACAAACTTTTTCGAGTGGGACATGAATTGACGGATTCCAACCCAAGGCATTAAAATTAGGCTTGAAATAAAGAGATTAATATATAAAAATAATTACAAACTCCTTAGCAAATGGTTGATCTTTGTGACCTTAATCCTTGTACTTTGGTCACCAATAACCTCCACACATGTAACACAATAGATAAGTACTCCTAATCCCTTAGAATTAAATAATCTTGCTAGAGATTTTGTGTTAATGCATGAATCATGCATACCCAAGGCTAGTGAATGAGTGCTTTACACACAAAGCTTCCTTTCATTAATTGGATCATTTTCTACCAAGTAAATTACATTAATTCTAAATTAATGTAAACCAAGTAAAATCAACCAACCAAGTGCATACATATCATCCAAGATATTTTGTCAAATATCAACTAAGTCTAACTAGTTCAATTCTTCTCTCCTTTGTCTATGAGCTTATTTGGGTTTAGGTTTAAATACAACATTTACAACTTTTGTTTAATGGACTCAATCCATTTAACATGTGTAAGCCCAAATCCAATTAGTGATCCAACTCACTAAATTTGTTCATGCATGTATTAAGCCCATATGTAAATAGTATTACAAAAATACTATTTATATATCACTATTCACGCTAGGTCAAAAATACCCTCGTAACTCCTATTTCAATTCATCATCGGGACGTCATCAAAGTACGGCCCATTAAGCTTTTTGATATGGTGACCGTAAATCATCATGCACGGATCATTCATATTCTCGAACATAAAATATCGAGCCCATGATTTACAAGGCATGGTTGGCTTCTAACAGAGCACCAAGCCCCCCAATTCTCCGAAAGTGTGCGTAAAGTCACGTAACCTTCGTCAAGCGTAGTTCTATGTAATTCAATCCTATATCAAATGTCGCATACGTGGTCTAGGGATGGAACGTGTCTTCCCTAATAACGACAAACATTTCAGATCCTCGTTTGTTGTGCGATTCTTATTTATGAGCTGTGACCGAGAACAATCCTCATCACGTTCTTGCATACCGGTCGAGCTATGACCAATCGCCATCGAATCCGGTGTGACATTATCTCCATATATACTGAGTAATATATCCCTTCTTGATATTACACCTACTCCTAAATAGGTCACGGCGCACCTAACGACAAGCGTATCTATAACCCGAAAAGAGCTATTCACGTAAGTGTCAAAGCGAACCGATCTCTAAATGAGATGATCGTGTAAGTCTCAAGTCTAATGATTACTTACACCTACCCTAAGCGGACCTCCCATAGACACATTGATAACCAATGGGATTCCATGTCGGGCCGAGTCCAATGAATATGTTCTCGTATCTAAACGGCTAACAATGTTTCCCTATATACTTACATAAGTATCTAATACTTAGATGTATGAGAATCATACTGTTATACTTCTACAACCAGTACAAGTGTAATACTAGTCCATCCGTACTATGGTGTCCTGTCTCGACAGTACTTTGACCAAGGATGTTTTAATGATGTTATATTTATCGAATCGATTTCTGTCTCACAATCAAATCATTCATATATAAACATCATATGGACATTTATCATATATTAAAAATGTAATCCAATTACAACAAATGATAAAGAATATGTAATTTCCTTTATTACATAAATTGAATGTGTACAATATATAATGTATATTTACAAAGTGATTCTCTTAGGCACAAATAGACTAACAATCTCCCACTTGGCCTAGAATCAATCACCTATGTATCTAATACCTGATTTATGTACATATTGCTCATGCTTTTGCTGAGATAGTGCTTTAGTTAGTGGATCAGCAACGTTGTCATCCGATGACACCTTCTCGATCTTGACATCACCTCTATATATAATCTCTCTGATCAAGTGATATCGTCTTAGGAAATGTTTGGATCTTTGATGAGACCTTGGTTCCTTTGCTTGTGCTATGGCCCCACTGTAGTTACAATACAAAGCAATGGACTCTGCTACAGAAGGAACGACGCCAAGTCCTCTAAGGAACTTGCGGATCCAAACAGCCTTTTTTGCTGCTTCGGCGACTGCTATATACTCAGCTTTGATCGTCGAGTCGACTATAGTGTCTTGCTTAGGGCTCTTCCAACTTACTATGCCACTGTTCAAACAGAAAAGATATCCTGACTGAGATCAGTGATCATCTCTATCAGATTGGAAACTTGCGTCTGTAAAACCATTCAAGACTGGTTCCCTATCTTCATATATTGAGAACGCATCATTAGTTCTTCTCAAATACTTTAGGATGTTCTTAACAGTAATCCAGTGTGCTTCATCTGGATCGACTTGATATCTGCTACATATGCTCAAAGCATAAGCAACATCAGGTTGCGTACATATCATGGCGTACATGATTGAACTGACAGTGGAAGCATACAAAATCTGGTCCATCCTGTCTTTCTCTTCTTTCATTTTAGGAGACAATTCCTTAGAAAGAGAGATGCGATGCGATATTGGAACGAGTCCTCTCTTGGATCTTTTCATGTTGTATCTTTTCAGTATTTTATCGATGTACGTGCGTTGGGAAAGCCCTAATAACCTTTTAGATCTATCCCGATAGATCTTTATTCCTAGAATATAGGCTCTTCTCCCAAATTTTTCATGAAAAATTTTATTGAGAGCCATGTCTTGACAGATTGCAACATAGAAATGTCATTACCTATAAGCAATATATCATCGACATATAACACTATGAAAGTTAGTTCGCTCCCACTTACCTTCTTGTACACACGAGAATCATCTTCATTGTGAATGAAGTCAAACTCCTTTATAATCTCATCAAAACGTTGATTCTATGTCGTGGAAGCTTGCTTTAATCCATAGATGGATCTTTGGAGCTTGTAAACCTTGTTTGCATGTTCTGGAATGATAAACCATCGGGTTGAGTCATATAGACATCCTCCAAGAGGTTCCCGTTAAGAAATGCGATCTTAATATCCATTTGCCATATCACATAATCGTGATATGCAGCAATAGCAAGGAAAATCCTAATGGATTTAATCATAGCAACTGGCGAAAATGTTTCATCAAAGTCAATTTCTTGTCTTTGATGATACCCTTTTGCCACAAGCCTAACTTTATACATCTATACGTTGCCTTCTATGTCCATCTTCTTTTTGAAGACCCATTTACACCCAATAGGCTTTATGCCTTTTGGTGCTTCAACTAGTGTCCAAACATGGTTGGCATACATAGAATCCATTTCGGATCTCATGGAGTTCAGCCATTTCCCAGAATCAATATCCAATATTGCTTCTTCATACGCAGTCGGCTCGTCATCCTCAATAAGATTCACATCTACATGAGGAGATATGAGATAACCATATCTCTCAAGTTCGCGATGAATCTTGCCAGATCTACATGGCTCTTGTGTTACGGGTTGTGGGATGGTCACATCATCGTGTGACTCCACGGGCTCCGAAGTAAAAGCGTCATCATTGGTCTTACTCTGATTTTCATCGAGCTTAACTTTTCTCCCACTAGTCATCGCAGTTATAAATTTCTTCTCTAAGAAGATTGCATCAAGAGCAATAAATACTTTGTTCTCTTATGGTTGATAAAAGTAATACCCTTTAGTTTCCTTTGGGTATCCCACGAATAGACACTTTACCGATTTGGGTTGAAGCTTTGAGCTATCCAATTGCTTTACATAAGCTTAACAACTTAACAACCCCAAATCTTCAGGAATGAGAAACCCAATTTCTTTTCTGTCCACATTTCATATAGTGTCTGTCCAACAGACTTTGAGGGAACCCTGTTCAAAACAAGTATCGCACTTTCAATGGCGTTACCCCAAAAGAATGTTGGGAGCTCAGTACGACTCATCATGGATTGAACCATATCTAATAGAGTTTGATTTCTCTGTTCGAACACACCGTTTAACTGAGGTGTTCCGGGAGGAGTCCATTGTGATAATATGCCACTTTCTTTCAAGTAGTCTTGAAACTCATTGCTCAAGTATTCACCTCCAAGGTCCGACAAGAGTGTCTTAATGCTTTTGCCCGTTTATTTTTCTACTTCATGTCTAATCTCTTTGAACTTGTCAAAAGCTTCAGACTTGTGTCTCATGAGAAACACATAATCGTAACGGGATTTGTCATTCGTAAAGGTTATGAAGTATTCATATCCACCATGTGCGTACGTGGACATGGGCCCACAGACCTCGCTGTGTACTAGGCCTAAAACATCAGCGACACTGATCCAAATGTGCTTGGATTCAACCTCTAATTGGAATAATTACTAACAATACCAACCAACAATTCTAGCTAACCAAAAGATAGCTCAAAACAACCTAAATATTTCCACCAATCTATCTCCCAATTTCGGCAACAACCAACACAAAGAAAGAGGATTCAAGAAAACAAGAAAACTTACAACAAAGGGGAGCCAATATTGTCTTCAAGCATAAAGGATTTCTCCACCAACTTGAAGCTTCAAGTATAAAAGATAATGTCTACCAACTTGGAGAGATCCACTACCAATCCCTTGACAAAGGAAAGGACAAAGGGAAAAGGAGAGGTTTTCTCTAAAAACACAAAGTGTTTAACTTTCAATATCATTGCATAATAATGTTCATACAAAGGAAATGGCATTATATTAGATGCCTTACAACAATACACGAGATGGACAAAAATGCCCTTAAGTTATCCCTTACAAGCAAAAAGAGAAATGGACAAAAAGTGAATTTTCGAACTTGGGCGCTGCGGCGGTGGCATTTGGGTGCTGCAGCGCTCAGCTACTAACTTGGTAACCAACTGTAGCTTCGTATGGGTGTTGTGGTGGTAGATTTGGACACCGTGGCGATGGAGGCATGAACAACAATTCAGCAAGCTAGAGGATGTTCGATGCGACGTTGATATCGAGCGCTGCGGCACTTAGCTACTGACTTACAAGAAACTTGAAAATTCTACTAAGACAAAGTTTACACAAATTGAAGGAACAATGATTCGGTAAGTCAGAGGCTGAGCACAGTGGCACTTAGCTACTGACTTGCACGAAATTTACACAAAAATAGCTAAGGCACAAAGGCATAAAATGAAGCCTAAGGCTTCCTAAAGTGTTCCTACATACAATTAAAGACTAATACAACAAAAGTAATACAAATACAACATAGAACTCAATCTTCCAGGAGGTGATACAATCCAACCAATTAGGATTTAGATGGATTATATTGCATCTCATGATTGAGTTAGGGTACAAGAAACTTATTTGGATTTGAAGGAGAGGCTTGCTTGAGTTGATTTTGGTGAAGCTTGAGTTGAGGCTTGTGGATTCGAATCATACTCCTCCGGTTGAGAAGAATTTGCCCTCAAATTTAGATCATCCTCAATGTACGGACTAAGATCTCCCACATTGAAAGTCGTCGAAACACCTCTGTACTCACTAGGCAAGTCCACCTTGTAATCATTGTCATTTACCTTCTCAATGACTTCAAAAGGTCCATCCGCCCTAGGTGCTAGCTTGCTTTTTCTTTTACTTGGGAACCTTTCTTTCCTCAAATGTATCCTTACTAAGTCACCCGGTTGAAAGAGCTTCGGTTTCCGACTCTTGTTGGCCTTGTTCTTGAACTTCTCATTTGCTAAATTTGGGTCTTCACGGCTTCATGGAGCTTTTTCATTTGCTTTATCTTCTTATTGACATCTGTACTCGGCTTGAAGTCAAAGGGTAAGGATGTAAGATCAAGGGGAATAAGTGGATTTTTTCCATGCACTACCCTTAATGGTGTATGTCCCGTAGTGGAACTTTGACTCTGATTATAAGAAAACTCCGCATGAGCCAAATGTAAATCCCAATCTTTCAAGTGTTTACTCATAAGGCTTCTCAAGATAGTTCCTAACATCCTATTAATCACTTCCGTTTGGCCATCGATTTGAGGGTGATGGGAGGTACTAAACAACAATTTAGTTCCTAATCTACCCCATAAACTTCTCCAAAAGTGACTTAGGAACTTAGTGTCTCTATCAGATACAATGGTTCTAGGGATGCCATGTAATCTAACAATTTCTTTCAAGAATAGATCGGCTATCCTAGATGCATCATTTGTGGTGTGACAAGGAATGAAATGTGCCATTTTTGAAAACCTATCTATCACAACCATAATGGAATCCTTACCTTTTTGCGTCCTAGGCAAGGCAACCATAAAGTCCATGCTAAGGTCTTCCCAAGGGTGCTCGGCTATCAGAAGGGGAATGTATGGCCCAGTTTTGAATTGGCTCTTGGCTCTTTGACAAGATCCATATCTCTCAACAAGGGTTCGTGCACCTCCTAGCATTTTGGACCAATAGAAATTTTCTTTAATGATTGTTAGGGTCTTAGCAACCCCAAAGTGTCCGGCTAGCCCTCCTCCATGAGCTTATCTAATGATGAGCTCTCTAAAGCTTCCTTTAGGCACACAAAGCTTGTTACCCTTGAACTAATATCCTTTATGCGAGATATAATCCTCATAACCCAATTTTTCACATTCAAGCATACAAGCTTTCATTTCATCATCCAGGTAATATCCCAATTTCATCAATTCAAATCCAAAAACTTTGGAATCAAGCATGGTCATTAAAGCATACCTCCTAAAAAAGGCATCGAAAACCATATTATGAACTCCTTGCTTGTAGTTTGACACAAACGAGAACGATTGAAGGAATTCAATCCACTTAGCATGTCGTGGAGTGAGTTTGTATTGTCCGTTGATGAACTTCAATGCTTGATTATCCGAGTGTAGCACAAATTATGTGGGCTGAAGGTAATGGCTCCAATAGCTCAATGCTCTCACAATAGCATAAAACTCCTTGTCATATGTGCTATATTTCTTCTTGGACTCATTCAACTTCTCACTAAAATAAGCAATTGGCCTTCTATCTTGTGTGAGAACCACACTAATTCCAACTCCACTTGCATTGCATTCCACTTTAAATAACTAATCAAAATCCGACAATGCAAGAATAGGAGCTTGACAAAGCTTGCTCTTGATCAACTCAAAAGCACCACTTGCTTCCTTAGTCCACTCAAAGCTCTTTTTCTTCAAACATTCGGTGATGGGTGCCATGAGTGTACTAAAATTCGGTACAAACTGCCTATAAAAAGATGCCAAGCCGTGGAAGCTTCTAACATCCGTGACATTACCCAGTAGTGGTCAACTTTGAATAGCTTTAACCTTGGATTGATCAACCATAATTCCTTTGCTAGTGACAATATATCCAAGGAAGGTAATACTTGGGGAGAAGAACTCACATTTCTCCATCTTAGCAAACAACTTATTCTCTCTCAACACATCAAAAACTCTCCTCAAATGCTCCACATGGTCTATCTCATTTCTACTATACATTAATATGTCATCAAAATAGATCATAACAAATTGATTCAAGAAGGGTTTAAATACCTCATTCATCAACCGCATGAAAGTACTTGGAGCATTCGACAACCCAAATGGCATCACCATCCACTCATACAATCCACCTTTGGTTTTGATGGTGATTTTCCACTCATCTCCTTCTTTCATTTGGATTTGGTGATAACCACTCCGTAGATCAATATTTGAGAAATTTTTTGACTCGTACAACTCATCAAGCATGTCATCTAGTCTAGGGATAGGATACCTATACTTGATGGTGATGTTGTTGATGGCTCTACTATCAAAACACATTTTATGAGTTCCATCTTTCTTCGGAACCAATAGAGCCGACACAGAAAATGGACTCGTGCTCTC
>JANLJB010030283.1:0-22579 GCA_026212285.1 Bursera cuneata | reverse complement strand
GCAGAGCTAGGTCAACAAAAGCCGCAGGTAGAAGTGTTTGATTATATTTCTGAAGACGAAAATACCCTAATCCATATCCATCAAACGTTGAACGGAGGACTCACAAACATGTAATTTAACATCTTTGATTCCTTATATCAAAAGTCATAACTTGCGTGTCTGGCAGCAGCTTATAGGCGTTAAATATTCCTTTGAACGATTGATTATCACTTAGAAAGCGGGTCGTTGATGTGTTCTGTTTTTATTATTTAATCTTACCCTACTTAGATTCAGATTCTTTACAAAGACGCTCAAGAATCTCTTTTTAGCATTTGCGTATGTTCCCACCGGGAAAAAGTAAGTCACCGCAGCTTTCCTCGGTTCATTTATGGCTTTCTGCCTTCTGGGTATCTCTCCCTCTGTCATACTTTTCATGCATAATGTTCTCGGTGAAAAATATGGAAGTTTTGTTTTCCTGAAAGTGCATCTTCTTGATATTTCTTCTTATAAGTTTTATTGGTTGACTTTTTTTATTTTGTTTTTAGTGGATTCAATTTCAATGCTTTCGTTAATGTATGATGCCTTGTTAATGTTAAAATGTTATTGTGCCCATACAATGATTATTATTCAATTTTTGGTTGTTGAACAATGTGGAGAAATGATTAAAGCGAGTTTAGTGCAACAATTGATAGTCCAGACTTTTAGTTAAATTATTATAATATTCTTTGGCTGAGTTGGCATTTCTTTTAGGTGTTTGAAAGGAAGAAATTAACTAGTCATGGTTTCGTCTGATGGAGCTCCTGCCAGGCTTGAGGTTTGTCATTACACTTTTTGATTCCTTTAACTATCAAGTTTACATTACAGGAGGAGAATTTTGTTGATGAAATTTCTGATATAGTTTTGTTGCAATTCAGGGAAAGTATGCTGCGATGGTTGTGTGCTGGCTTCTAGGAAACGGGTGCCTCTTTTCATGGAACAGTATGCTGACAATAGAAGATTACTATGTTTACTTGTTCCCAGTACATATTATATCCCCCTCCTTTTTGTATTCTTTTGTAGGCTTTTCACAAATATTCATCCAAGATTTGTTTGCCTGTCAAGGTATCATTAAATTTGAATCAATACATGATACCAAAACTCTAAATTTCAACAAATTTGAATTTTGTTGAATAATTTGGATGAATGTTGCTGTAAAACAAAAACCAAACAGGCTTTTACACTTTGCATTAGATTATTTAGTATTAAGTATTTTGAAATTTGTACTCCTATTTAGTAGTTTCTTATCTAATATGTTTACTGATAACTTCTAAATGAACAGATTTTATTGAATTTCGACCATATAGGCATATATTTATACAGTTCTAGGAGCCTTTTACATTCACTCGTTGACTTCAAAGGCAACCATTTTGAGATTGTCCAATTATTTTGGCTATTCTGATTGCTTTCCAGTTTGTCAGGTTCTTTTCTGTTTGGTTTTAGACTTCTATCTTTGTTTTCAACGGGGATCACTTTGCTTTGATCATAATGTATTATTGAATCTAGTTCCAAATGCATCAAGTATTTTGTCAAGCTATGTAATTCTGAAGCTTGCAACATGCAATGTTTATAATTCACTTTCTACCTTCAGAAGTATAGTTTCAGAAGGCATGTGGTACAGATTGTTTTCACTGCTACTGTTGTTGTTGCATTGGTAAGTGGTTGAACTGAGTTTCTATTCCCTTTGCAGCAATACCACCCCTCAAGGGTCCTTACTCTCGTGTATCAACCATTTGCACTTGGAACACTGGCAATACTGGCATACAATGAGGCAAAACTTGACACTAGAAGAAGGAATATATTTGGATATGTTCTTTTTTTCTTAAGTACTCTTTTGGTTCTAGTTGTAAGTACGATTCTCTTATACTGAAATTGAACAATCAAATATACCCCCGAATCTTTACCTGTTGTTCATTAATTAATTGAACTTAATATCACTTGAAACCATATTGATCCTTTCTCTTTATAATTCTGTGGTAGCTGGATTTAGCTACATCCGGGAAAGGAGGAATTGGAACTTTCATTGGAATTTGTGCCATGAGTGGTGCTTTTGGAGTTGCTGATGCTCATGTGCAGGGTGGAATGGTTGGAGACCTTTCCTTCATGACCCCTGAATTAATTCAAGTCAGTATATGTGGTTGGCACTACTATATTCGAGTGGTATCTCTTCTTCTGATATTTTTCTGATCTGATTTAGTTATATGACATTTTCTTGCCTTTTGTATTCTTCAGTCTTTCCTTGCCGGTTTGGCTGCATCAGGGGCTCTAACCTCTGCTCTGAGGCTAATCACAAAAGCAGCTTTTGAGAACTCGAAGAATGGTCTTCGCAATGGGGCTAGTATGTTCAAAATCCCTGTGTTTTGTTTGCAATTATAAAGCAGAAAAGAAGGAGATTAAATTCCTTATAGTTGGTTTAAATTTTACTGCTGTTCCCTGGCTTAGACTTTCCTTTTTTTCTTTCATCTTATATTGTGTGCACCAAAGACCGCAACTACGAGATAAATTGGATATTAAACAAGTCAATCATGCTCTTCCTCATGTTGTTTATATTCCCACATGCCCTTAATACATTTGATTTTGTGTACATTAATAGAGTCCTTTATAACTAAGTTGTATTTTTGTGCTGCATTTCATGTCTGTCACGTTCATTTTACACTTGTCTGTTTGTACCTCATACCTGGTTGCATACATTTATTGATCTCCTTGAAGAATTGTAGCAAGGAGATACACCTATTGATAAGTGATTATGGTATAGAAATCTTTGATGATTTCATATAAATAAAAACAGCATGATGAATTAATATCTCTAGTGACCATAGTTTCTTAGAATATAGAAGCAAAAATTGAAGTTCGAGGAGCAATCTATGATATCAGGTTTTGATTAGCTCACCAGGTTTGTAAAAGGACCCACTATGCCCAATTCTGCTCATCCCTGAAAATTTGTAATGCTGTTGTCTTGTATGTTCCTTTTACAAGGAAGTTATAAATAAAAAATAAAAATAAAACCTAAAGTTTAGTTGAATAAAAGACTCATAAACCTTTCTCTTATTTTTTTAACTAAATATTACTTACCCTTACCATTTCTTGCAGTTCTATTCTTTGCTATTGCAACTACTTTTGAGCTTCTTTGCGTTATTCTCTACGCGCGTGTCTTTCCGAAATTACCCATTGTGAAGTACTATCGAGCTAAGGCAGCCTCTGAAGGATCCAAAACTGTGTCATCCGACCTTGCTGCTGGTGGCATCCAAACTTTGGGCAAAGAAGTATGCTCCTTTCTCTAATAATGAGCAACAAAAGGATCTTAGTAATGTGCAATTCAGTCCTTTTTAACACTTAGAAATTTCGTGCAGAATGAGGAGCAACTTGTGCGGCTGAGCAACAAGGAGTTATTACTAGAGAATATTGATTACGCAGTTGATATGTTTCTCATTTATGTTCTGACATTATCAATTTTTCCTGGATTTTTATCTGAAGATACTGGCTCACACAGTCTGGGTACCTGGTAAGTGTTCACTGAGAGCACCATAAGTTCTCAAGATACAATCTTTTTCAATATAATTCTATTAATATCTAATGCTTGACATCTTTTTATGTGTTCACTTTTCAGGTATGCACTCGTTTTGATAGCAATGTATAACGTGTGGGATCTGATTGGGAGATACATTCCATTGTTGAAATGCTTGAAGTTGGAGTCTCGAAAAGGTCTCATGGTTGCAATTCTTTCTCGTTTCTTACTAATCCCGGCATTCTACTTCACAGCCAAATATGGTGACCAGGGCTGGATGATTATGCTAACATCCTTCTTGGGTTTATCTAATGGTTACCTCACAGTCTGTGTCCTTACTAGTGCACCAAAAGGCTATAAGGTTGTTCACTACATGAATACCTAAATCATTAAATCATTGATCTTTTAGCAATGTTTGAGAAAGTATTAATTGTATTTATATCGTACAGGGACCAGAACAAAATGCACTGGGAAATTTGCTTGTATTCTTTCTTATCGGAGGTATATTTGCTGGGGTTACACTAGATTGGTTGTGGCTCATTGGCAAGGGTTGGTAAGGTTTGATTCTGGCTGCTCTGGAGCGATGTAATTGCTACTCTAGTTTAGCATAAAGTATTACATTTTTTTTTTCTTAATTTACAGTATTGTAATTTTCAAAAGATTGCCAAATGTTGCATGAGCTATTTATCAGAATTAACTTTGGGCAAATCCTAGCCAAAGCTAGCTTCTTTAATGTACGCTTAAACTGTACAGTTGAGTAAATTGAAAGAATGATTGCCTGATTTATTATCTTGTCTCGAAACTGAATCAATGATGACTGTACACCATATTCTGAACGCTATGATTATTTTGATAATGTCGAATGTCTGCAATGAGCAGTTGAGCAAAAAATGGAAACAGCAATTTAAGATACTAAAATGTTGCCAACTTACCATTTTACTTTTAAAACGATACTTATTTAGTAACCGAATTGACAGCTGTCACAAACACATGGTAAGAGAAACGTTTAGTGTAGCCTTGCAAACGAATCAAAGTCAACGGCTCAATTTCTTGAATCAATAAAAAATCACCACAATATGGACAAATGATATTGCATACATCATTTTTTTTTTTTTTTTTTTACTTTCTTGATCAGGTTATCAAAATTCAAATCTCAAATACAATTACCGGAAAAACTATCTCTCTGATATTGCTCAGTGCAATTCTATTGCTTCGGATTTCGGAGGTGGTATATCAGCTCTTGTAAAGCCATTAGGCAAAAGAGGAAGTACTGCTCCGCCCCAGGATTATGATTTCTGTAGAAGGAAATTAGATGTTCCTAGCCAAGCCTAGTGTTGGCCACCGGAGTGAAAAGTTTTGTCATGTGTGTCAACTACAAATCCAGCTGAGAAAAAGTAAGAAAAATATAAGGTTAACTAACTGGTTAAATGTATGTAATATATCTAAAGACGATAATTTACTTTTTGTTGAAAAAATTTGACGTGAGACGGATTATTGCATATAGATTAAGGTAACCAGTGAGAGCTGAGGGGAAAATTCACATTACTTTAGTCATATTCCTCTCTCCATATGCAACACTAATTGATGAACAATGTAACTTGAATATTATTGATTACTTTTGTTTCTTTTGGCTTGTCAATCTAGTAATCTAGATTTTCAAGATAGAGTAATCTTAAACACCGGTAAGCTTTCTAAATAATAGGACAAAAAGTTTGTCAGCTTATTATTTGTCTTAAGCTCAGAAGTTGAGTGTAAACTTTTCGGTGGAAGTACATGCTTGGACTTTCTGTTACTTGTCAAAACTTTTCTCTGAAAGCATCTCCTTTGTCCTTCATGGCCACTAAGTTATGGTCAAGTTATCTTCATGGATTTGTTTATTTCCAAAGGTTCAACTTCAGTGATGTGTAAGTTTTATTTAAGTTTTAGCCTTGTAATGTTGAATTGAATTATTGATATATTATTGTGCTCATGTGTTATGATTATTCTGCCTCTGTCCGCTGCTTTATGCACTATGAATAAAGTGAGTTTAGTGTAATAATTCTTAATTTATACTTCAAAATATTAGCTATAATATTGCCAGGGTAATGAGATGTTTGATCTGCTGCCTCAGTTTTAAGGATTCTGCACAAGTATGGTCTCAAATAATATGTTTGCTTATCCTCAATCTGATAAGCATAGGAGGAGTCATTTCCTGTAAATTCTAAATGATATCCGGCAGTAGCAGAAGTTATTCTTTTCAATTTAGTCCTTTTTGTTGATAAAACTACTATTTGACGCACGATTCTCATGCTAGCTTCCGTTATTATATACAGGTTTAGGCTATATTGTATTAGTCCCAGAAGAATCTCTGTGCTAATTTGCAACTGGTTTTAGGTGTTTGAAAGGAACTAGTTATAAATGGCTTCGCCTGATGGTGCTCCTGCAAAGCTTGAGGTTTGTCATTAGATCTTTAGATTACTTAATACCGAATATTTACGGGAGGAGAAATTTATTGAAATAATTACTGACATATATTTGCTGCAATTTAGGAAAAGTTTGCTGCGATGGTTTTGAAACAGTTTGCTGACAATAGAAGATTACTATGTTTAACTGTTTCCAGTAACTTTCATATTCCCAATTTGTAATTCTTTTCATAGACTTTGTAAAATATTCTGATGCTTCTGGTTATGTGATAGTATTTCATTGACAACTTGTTTGCTTTCCAAGGTACCCTTAAATGACAACCAAAATCTTACTTTCCTTGACATTGTTGTCTATCATGAATGTAATATAAAAACCCAAAAATTGCCTGGACAGAGTTTGTTACCACCGCATATGAAGTATTAACTAGTGCGAAATTGACACTTGTTCTTTTAGATCATGTTATTGTAATGCACAAATGGCCAGTTTTTTTTAAATTTTGACAATTTTAGGCATATAGTTATCTATTTGAGGTATCATTTCTACCCTCTTAGTTTTGCCATTTGATAGTACTTCACAATGAAAGCCAGTGAAATGGCGGACTGTCGTTTAAAACTTGATCGTCTTGTAAAATCCTCTTAGAAGGGTTTCAATACAATGGAATTTCTCATTTTTTATCTTTGTCTTGTTAAATATCACTTTGCCTCAATGGAAATGTATTCTTAAACTTTAAAGGAACTCTTAACTTTTGCAGTCTCTGATATTAACGTCCAGACTTGTAAGCAAATTTTAGCCAAAAGTATGTGATACAGATTGTTTTCATTGCTGTTGTTATTTATTTAGCAAGTGATTGAACTAAGTTCTCATTCCCCTTTTCACGGATACCACCCCTCAGGGGTCCTTACTCTTGTGTATCAACCATTTGCGCTCGGAACACTTACAGTTCTGGCGTACAATGAAGCAAAGTCTGTACTAGAATAAGAAATCTATTTGAATGCATCCTGTTCTTCTTAAGTACCCTTTTGGTTTGAGATGTAAGTAGATTTCTTTTGTAGTAAATTAGGCCAGCCGATTTACTTGATCATTGAACGTTTACCTGATTTCTTCTACAAATGTATTTATTGTTGCTAATCATCTACCTTGAAACCATGTCGTTGGATTTAGCTACATCTGGGAAAGGAGGACTTGTAACGTTCGTTGTAATTTGTGCTGTTAGTGGTCCTTTTGGAGTTGCTGATGCTTGTGTGCAGGGTGGAATGGTTGGAGACCTTTCCTTCATGAGCCCTGAATTAATGCAAGTCAGTATATGTTGTTGGCACTGCTATATACCAATGATTTTTGTGTTTCCGATATTCTTCTTATCTGATTTTATAATTTTGCATTCTCTTACGTTTCATATTTTTCAGTCTTTCCTGGCTGGCTTGGCTGCATCAGGGGCAATAATCTCTGCTTTGAGGCTAATCACAAAAGCAGCTTTCAACAACTCCCAGGATGGTCTGCGCAAGGGGGCTAGTAATGTCAAATTCTCTGTTGTTTTTGTTTCCTACAGGAATTCAGTAAACCAAAAAAGGAAAAGTAACTCCTGTATAGTTGTTCTACACCTAACTAACGTTTCCTGGGGAAAGATTTTTCTGAATTTTTCAGAGAGGTAAAATTATATCAATGTTATCTTGTGTGCAACAAGATCCAAGGTTCAAAAATATATGAACTAAATTGGATATTGCAAGAGTTTACAATGCTCTTTCTTCTTTTGTTTATAGTCTTACTTTACATGCCTTTCAGGTCATTGTTGAGGTATTCGTTTTTTTATAATGGATTGAGAGCTCCCTCACACTAACTTTCTACATGCTCGATTGCATGTTTGTCATATTCGTTTTATGGCTTTAGTCAGTTTGTTTCATACTGATTGAATATGTTTAGATGTCCTTCAAGAATTGTAATAAGGAGATAATCTCATAAGGCTAATTGTACGGGAAAAAAAATCTTTAATCTCTTTCCAGTTGAAATAAAACGATGACCATGAGTTTTGTCAAAAATCTATTGAAAATGAATGCTGAATTTTTTTGAAGCAATCTAGGACAATAGACATTCCATTAGTTAAACTATTAGAAGGAACACATAAAACTACATCTCATATCAGCTTTTGAGGGATGAGCAGAATATGGAAAGAATTCTAATAACAAACTTAAACGGGAAAGCTTTTCTCTCAGTTTGATTGCAAGATACTAATTACCTCAACCATTTATTGCAGTTATATTCTTTGCAATCTCAGCAGCTTTTGAGCTTCTTTGTGTTCTTCTCTATGCATATGCCTTCCCGAAATTTCCCATTGTGAAGTACTACCGTGCCAAGGCAGCCTCGGAAGGATCAAAAACTGTTTCAGTTGACCTTGCTGCTGGTGGCATCCAACCATTACCAAAAGAATTATATTCCTTTCTCTAATGACAACCAAAAAAATAAGCGCTAGTAATTTGCAATTCAATTCTTTTTAATCACAAGCAATTTCATGCAGGCTAAGAAACAATGCAAGCGTCTGAGCAACAAAGAGTTACTATTTCAGAACATTGATTATGCACTTGGTATTTTTCTCATTCATGTGCTGAGACTGTCAATTTTCCCTGGAGTCTTATTTGAAGATACTGGAGCACACAGTTTGGGTACATGGTAAATGTTCATTAGAACTATCTAGCTTGTTATTTTTCTCTATTCATGTATTCTGTCAACATATGTTATAATGTTAACATCCATCGTTATTAGTACCTGTGCATCTATGCCCATGTCTATTTCTGCCTGTATGTGGTGGTATTGTGATATGTGTCTTTACTCATCAGGTATGCACTCGTTTTGCTAACAATGTTTAATGTATGGGATCTAATAGGGAGATACATTCCACTGCTGAAACTCTTGAGGTTGAAGTCTCGAAAAGGTATCGTGGTAGAAATTCTTTCTCGTTTCTTACTGATCCCCGCATTCGACTTCACAGCCAAATATCGTGGGCAGGGCTGGCCCAAATAGCAATGCAACTACTTCGATGTTCAAGTGGAATCGGCATCCACTTGAGAGTAGAGATAGTGAGTGAGGACAGACATTCAACCGCAATTCTCTCCCTTGGACATGTGAAATCATATTTAATATAAAATTAGTATTCATTACGTAACTAATTAAGTTGATTAGTTTACTGTTTTCGTAACTAAGCGACCAACATACTCAGTGTTAGGGATTCGTTTATTGACCTTGTTTACTCCTATCGATAGATAGATTAGCAAAATTATTAATCAGTGCCATCGAAACAGATTCCAATAATTACTCATTATTTAAATTTCAAACAAATCTACATATAAATAATTGTAAAGGGCACTGCGCTTTTGGTTTGGTAAGTCCAATGGCACCTTGCTTGCTCTTTTGTTCTATGTCATTTGATACTATCTAGCAAGCAATTTCTCATAAAATTATTTAAGCATGTGAATCTGGGTTGTATGCAAAAGCTTGGCAAATGGCAATGCAGAGAAACAACAAAATTATTTTGGCAAAAAGAGCATAAGATACAACTAATATTAATATATCTCTATAGAAGTAAAAAGATTGTAAATGGTAAGGGTAACTGGGTAAGAACTGCTCTTTTTAGACATGTCAAAAGAAATCTGAAAACGAGCCTGAAATTTACAGTGAGCAAAAGGACAAGAACGACTCACCACCATAGCCCTTTTGTTTCCTAGCTTCACGTGACCTCGACAAGCACACAAAAAATTACAGAGGCCAGGCCAGCACCAGTACCGTTGACTCCTAAAGAAACTGCGAAAATAGCGTGATTAAGGGCAAAAACGGAAACCAAAAGCCATGATGAAAGCCTTGAGCCCATGATGGTGAAGCTGAGGATGATTGGCTCTTTTCGAACTGTAGAGAATCAACGGCCAAGGGCATGTTCTCTTGATCAGGGCTACATTTGGACTCGTGCGGTGGGTGCGCACTGTACATGATGGCGCGCAACACGGCTGAAACAGTCGGGATGTACGCCGTTTTGTTACGTGCCAAAAGCCACGTCAGCCCCATCAATTGGCAGTCTCTGTTGAACATCTTGCTCGCCCTGTTATCCTCATCGTCTCCCGTCCCGTTCTTGTGTACTCCCTTTAGCTGTAAATAACAGTCATTTGCAAGGGCATTTTAGTCTTGAAATAACGTCCATGAAAAAGGAAAGATCATGATTCAGGGCCAAGGCAAGTTTGAGAGCAAGGACTCTGCTGTATGCAATGTACAAAGAAAATAAGGGGCTACAATGCACATGGCGACGTCGTTTTCAAGGGTCTACCAGAAAGACTTCGTCTTGTTTCAGAAAACAGCACAAAAGTGTATTCCACAGAGCTTTCATGCTCGTGCCATTATCATACTTAAATTTGACATTCACTCTTCAATGCCAAAAGTCATTTTGATGGGAATAAGTTCGTAACAAAAAAGAATAGATTTTTATTAGTTTTTATCATCATAAACCACTAATTTCTAGATTAAAAGAGATGGAGGTTCCGCATTAAAGTTCATTTATGCTTTTGATTGAGTAAATTATGATAATTATTTTTTTTAAATAATAATAGTATTAATAACACAAAAACAAAGTAAATGCAATTCCAGAAATTAAATAATAAAAAAACGACCTTTTGAAGAGCTCCGAGGCATTTAGTACAACCAGAGTACGAGGAATTTCTGCAATTCTTCTCCAGGTTCTTAACGGCAGCCGTCGGCGTCACGTTATGGAACCCAGAGGTGACATTGAACGCCGCCGGACAACTCAGCGAGCTGATTTGGTGAAGCCTGATCCCACAAAAACACAGAATCGCATCACAACTCGCATTCGGTTGTGGAATCTTCACGTTCTTGCTCACCAACGCGCTCTGCAGAGAGTTCACGCACTTCTGCGAGTCGTCAGGCATCATAGGAAGGTCCGGCTCGGCGGCTGGAGCCTGCGCCTGGACCTGCAGAGCGTACCGTGCGTGCGCGGCATAAAGCCACGCGGCTAATACAGGACAACACCTGCTCCGGTCCAAGTCACGGCCACAGGCGTCGTTGACACCGCCGAAAAGCTCGGCAGACAGGTCCAGCCGGCAGGTCGCGGCCTCGGTCTGGACGGGGAATGCCGGTACCGTGTTGGGGGACGCGTACTCTCCCGGCTTCAACGGCTGGTCATGGCCCGTAACCGGATCAGCGAGTAACCCAGCAAAGGAGAGATGAAGAGTCGAAAGCAGAATGGTAAACGTGAAAGTTAAAATGAAAATAAAGGGAAGGGGTGGCATGTTGTTAGTAGAAACAAGAAGTGTTTTTGATGGTAAAACGTTGACGTTTGGCTTTGGTTTTTCTGAGAAGAAAAGACGAGGATAGCAGAGAAGGTGATGATGATGATTCTGGGAATTATGAATGATAAAGTTTTGAAAAGCAGATTCAGGGGATAAGATATTTGATGAAGCGTGGGTTTAGGCCAAGGCTTGACTTAGGATGAGTTAGAAAGAGTGCAAAGGAAAGAGAAATGTTATGAAGACGAAAAGGGTTCCTCTTTCCCAAACTAAAAAAAGGCTGTAAAATGGTTTGGTAACACTACATGAATAAGCTAGTCTAATAAGATGCTCCAACTTCTCACGAAACAGAGTAATCAATCATTCAATCTTTATAGTAATGTTGTTACTTTTTCTCAAAGGATGGGATAAAGAGAAGAGGTGAAGGGGTCCATGAGAGATTACAAAGAGACAGAGAGGGAGGGAGGGAGGGAGGGCATCAGAAAGAAAGACGAGTTGACAAGAAAAGGCTGTACAAAGATTTGGCAGCTTGTGGTGTCATTTTCTTTCTCATTCTCTATCTTCTTGTGGCTCTGTGACTGTCTCTGTCTGTTCATGTGTAGTGTGTGCTCTTTCTCACTTGCGAGTGTCTATCACAACCCCATACTCGCTCATTGGCAACTGCAATCAACTTTATGCGTTCTCTTACTGTTTAATGTTTTTAAAGGGATTCGTTAATTATAGGTATATGTCATTGTATGTTTTTGGTTTTTTTTTTACTGGATTGGTAAATGGTAAAGTTGATCAAGATCAGCACAAGTCACTGGGTTGAGGTTCCTGTTGTACTGCCGATAACAAATCTCTTGGACAAATCAACCAAAAGAGGGAAAAGAAATACTTGGACCATCTTTTAGCACGGCCTTGATATGGAAGTCCAATCAGATGGGTCCGCCATTGTTCCTCTGAGACGTGTATTAGTACTCATATCAATATCATATGATATCATACATTAGCAACACAGAAATGACAGCAGGAACCCTGCACCCAGAACCAAAGGGGACGCCTTTAAACACTTGCTGACCACATTTTCCACTTCTACAGTTTCACCTTCCTTCAATTTTTCTTTTTCTTCCATTCTTACATTATCTTCGAACATTTATAATAGAGAAAAATTAATCTGAAATAATTTAAATATCGATAAAAAAAATATTCTTTGTTGGAAAAATGAACTTATGGAGGGCATCCAAGGCATTTGGCATTTCTCTGTTAAACCCTTTTGTGCAGCGATATCTGCATGAGTACTAAGCTGGGGTCAGTACCTACCTCGCCTCAGCCCTCACTGACAAGGGTCGTGCGAGACAGCCAATCTTTAGCACCAGACTTGTTTAATTTACCAAAATCGCTTTTACAGATAATATAAAAAAAATGCAATAGCTAATATGGAAACGAGACAGGCAGCCCATAGCCCAGCAGAGTTTTGAATCTTGAATTCACATGCAATTGAATTGCCCCTTCTCCAGTCCTTCTCAATAAACGCCACGTCCAGTTTCATTGTTTAATGCAAACAATTGCCCAAACCCACCAATGCCCTCGCAATTTCAAGCTAAATCTTTATTCTTTGCATATTCCATTTGCGCAAAGGACAAAGTGACAAACACAACACAAGTAGGTTCCATGAGCCAGAAACATGAAAACTCTTAAAGTAAGAGTCATAAGGGAGAGAGAGATGTACTAGTTTAAAGACAAACATAAAGCGCCAATCAAGCAAAATTATTCCAGCAAAAAGTTTCCTTCCTGATAAGCTTTTCCAACTCGATTACCTATAACCTTTCTTTCTTGCTTTTTATAATTTTTCTTCATCTTTTTTCAACTTTTGTATCTTTTTCACCTAGGGTTATGGGCTGGGTCCCTTACTTTCAGTATTGTTACAGAGAAAAGAAGATTGTTAGTTCATATTATTATAATATCAAGGCTGGCCAAGATTAGATTCAAAAGCCTCAACCAATAAGAAAAGGAAAAGAGATTAGTAGTTTGAAAAGAAAGGTATTTTCATATTGGTAGTACAAAGTCATTGGTAATTGTGCTTGAAAAGTGGCAAGAAAAGGAGTAATCATGGCTGTGAAGGACCCAGATGTATCTTCCATGTGTACGATTGCTATGTTTTGGTTAGCACTGGGAAGCATGGTGAGTGGTGAGCCTGACCCCAGCTTCTTTGGCTTCTTTCCAGACATTTCGGCTGCCAAAGTTTGTCATATGTTGGCTATCGCGTGCCCATTCTTTAAGGTCATTTTTGAGTAATTGGAGAGGATCCAAGGCCTGCGTTTGTGTATGTGCCTTGTAAGAACTGCAATTTCAATTTGCAAGCCAGGATAATAAGTGGTGTTAAGAGGCTGGTACAACAATCTATGTTACAAATTTGAGCAAGATTTACCAGTAAATTTTGGTTATTTCGGATATAAACATTATTAAAATAGACAATTTTTCACTGTATGACAAACTGAAAAAGGATCCATGTTAATCAGTTACTGTCAGGTTTGTTACTTGTAATTTGATCAATCTTTAACTTTTGATGAGATCCTGTCTTGTCTTCCAATACAGAGCCCAAATAAGCATGATAAAACATGGTAACAAACTGCTAGCGAAAGCCTACACTTATTGCATAACTAGATATTCTTCAAAGCTGGAGGCACAGTTTCTGGTATATTTGTTATATAATATGTAACAATGATTTCTTTCACCTGTGATTTCCTATAAGAGAAAAAATGATTTTGAATTTTATTAAAAACTTCAGAAAAATTTGTCAAAAACTTCATTAAATAAAGTACAGTTCACCAAATTTGAGAAGCGTAGGATTTCAAAACATTGAAGATCAGGTCATTGACCCTAGTTTATCTTCATCACTTAAAAGCAAAGTGTATTTGGTGGAAAGTTAAGAGCTGAAAATGAAAGGTGTTTGGTGAAATTCACAAATTATTTGACAACTTAAGCCCTCAGTCATGCTAAAAGCAAAAAAATTTGGAAACTACAGAAAGGAAGTGGCAGGTAAGAGAAAGACTACTGCATGATCAACTTTTCCGTTGTAGTTGTTTAAACTTTTCAAAGCATGCCACCACAAAAATTATTAAATTAAAGGAGCTGTCAACCACCCCAAGTAGTTTGCATTAGCATATAAGCAAAACTTGCAATTTTTTAAGCAAACCCACTTTCGAAAATCACAAAAAATGAGAACCCAGTGGTGTCTTATCGTCTTACATATGAAGTATCTCTATATGTTAAGAATGTGGCTTGGATACATTAGAATTCTAGTGGAGACACGCCTTGCTTAGATTAATTATTGATGCAAATCACTTAAAGATCATCAAGTACCTTTTCACTCTAGTGACTACTTGCTCCATTGTGGCTTCTGGTTACTCAATTATCAAAGTTTTCTAAATGGAAACAGCACTATGGAATGATCGATATGGTTTTTAAATAAAAAACTTGATAAATGGTATCTGGTTTCTTTATTGTAAATTATAATGAATGAATCTGAATCTCTCCGTTTGGCCCTACGAGAAGATAATATATATAATTATAAATAAATTTGATCACTTTTTTTCCTATGACTACTATGCCTTGTCAGTTTTCTGCAACTTTCATTTACTTGAGAACTAAATTTTACAGCATATTTACAATAGCAAGTTTACATCATTGCAAGCAAATCAACAACTATTAGACTACCCAATTCTCCAATCGATCAAGAAAAGCAATACAGACAAGTTGTCTTGAATGGGAGATCTTAACCCTTTAATAAAGGTTGGTGATTACTTAGAATAATGCTATACTAAGTTCCAAGTTAACGAAAGCTGATTTACAAAAGCCACTAAAAAGGATCAAAAGTAATCATCATGAAAAGGTAATCGACATGGTTCTTTTTTAGTTTAAAGCAAAAAAAAGCCTGTAATTTGAACAAAAAAGTGAATGCTCTATCTGCTGATTCTTACTTCGTGGTTACATTATGAAGATATCTTCAAAATCTTTTCACAAATATAAAGCATCCATATAATTTAAGAAAGAATGATTTGACAATTATGATGGGAATTGGGTTAGTGACTAAAAGGTGAGAAGATAATTGTTGATTCATGATTCGACCAACTTTTCTTCGAATATCTAGGATAGCCACAGTTACAAGCAGTCTGTGTAATGTGGGCTTCAGTTTTTGTATATGGGCCGGTTAAATATTACTAGATAGATAGTAGATAAAAAAGTTTCTACCAGAGTTGAAATCCAGCCCACGATGTCTATTGCAAAACCATCTTCTGTATTTGACCTTTAGACTTTACAAAGGAAAAAAAAAAAAAACAGCCAAATTAGCGATTGTTTTAAGTTTTTAACAAAATTTTAATATTTTTATTGTCTAACAAAACCTTAATATTTTCTTATTGTTTTGTTAAGATCAATATTAAAATATCAAATTTATCGTTAATGTATTATATACAAAGACATATCTATACCTTGTTAGATAGCTAGATGGAGTATTAATCGTTTATCTTGATGTCTAGCGATCAAATGAGTTTAGTAATATGTTAGGCTGTAGAATTGGTTTGTTTAACAGCTCGACATCTTGTTAGACAACTGAACACTTAGTTAGATAATTAAAGAAATTATTAAATTTTAAAATTATGATAAAAACATTTGATTTTTTCTTTTATTTTTTTAAATTTTTTCAAAAATATTCGTAATTACTCTATTAATCCTGAAGCCTTACGGTATAGATTTATTATCAATTTATGTCATTTTCATCCATTAAATTAGTATTTCCAAGTAAAGCAAGAAATATGTGCCGCCATTGAGGTCTATATATTTTTGCCTAGCTGTTCTACTTACCCACCATTCATTTTTCAACCAGAGAATTTATAACGGAACGTAAGAGCTAGCCAATACAAAATACATGGCCAAGAACGATTGGATAAATAATTGTATCTAATTAAATCAGTTGCACTTTTTGACCAAAGATAGAATTTACAGGGGTTCAAAGTTCTGTTACATCATTCTGAATACGCAAACTGTGAGCTCTATAACTTGTTCTGGCATCAAAGCTACTACTTGTTCGTCACATGCTATAATTTATCTTGTCAATATGATCATTATTAGGCTCGGTCCCAGAAGCTAAAATGATCTGAGATATCTTGATGTGATACGCTAAGACACGCGTCGTGTGGTTGGTAACTTTGCACCACCAAATAAAGTTTATTGTGGCTGGCGGCGTCGTGTGCTTTTGAGATTATGCAAAATAATATGTTATAATGATGCAATGATTCAGTTCATTGTATGCAACAATTGCAATAGACAACTAGTAGTAACTAATTTTCCGTATATATTTCAAGATATTATCCTTTCAAATTTTAGCACGCTATCAACTCGTGTAGTGCTTTCTTTGATTTTCCGGAAATGTTGTTTTCAATCATGTGATGAAATTAATTGATTAATCAAGGGAAACGAAATTAATATTATACTATAATCTTATCAAATTAATTGAGTCTTCGAATTTAAATCAAATACAATTTAGTATCTCAAACTTTTCAACCTCAAGTTGATTAGTTCTATAATGAGATAGTGGACCAAAGAAATGAGAAATCAATCATGTCCTCTTCTCTCTCTTTTTTCTGTCTACAGCCTCAATTTACGGAGTGAATTGCACACGTTGTTGTAATCTAATTCAAATGTCTGGTTTCCACATAAAAGAAGCAGCCTGTAGAGTAGAGCCAGAGACGTGTGACCATAATGTGAAAGCTAGGGTTTCATACTCCCAGTACTTCCCACATGGAGATTAAATTATTAGGGCATGTAAGGACAAGAAAGCACTTTTTTGGTGATTTTAAACTATTGGAAAAGCGACTTTCGTAGAGCTGATCATGGCCTACAAAACATTTTCTTCGTGGACGGCAAGAGTGGAAGGAACTGGGGAAAGTGAGTATGGAAGAAGAAGAAGTAATTGATCATATGATGATGATGATACAAATACAATTGCGTGGATAGAATGAACTGGGGTAAAAGGGCGCCAGCCTTTTGCTTTTATTCTTAGATCATCTGCGTGTCTGGCTCTCCGTCCGCATACAAATAATCAGATTTTGAAAGAAAAGATTTGTCGATCCCATCAACTAAAAAACACAAATATATATATATATATATATAACGGGCAATTTCAAAACATCAATCAGAATAATTAATTGGAAAATCATAGTTAAGAAATTGAAAAATAAATTCATTCTCCAAGAAGTTATATTGAACTAACAGTGAAGAACCCATAGGAAGTTTTTCTTTTTTTTTTTCTTTTTAAATTTATTTTCTATCTTTCAGCTGTCAAGTGAAATGAGGATAATAAACCATGATTAGATCTTCTTACCAATGGTCATCTCAGCAGTTATTTATATTTTTTTCGTTTTGACTATTATTGTGAATTTGAAATCATTTAAGAAAAGTTGACCCCAGGATTAATGGTCTTAAAAGTCTACTGTAAGCTCTTCCTTTCCATGAAAATGGAATTAAACTGAAATTTCTAATATTGTGTGCTTCAATCTTTAATAAACAAATTTAAAAATAGCAAGAGCATTCCGAATTTCGACATGTGATCAGAGGCAGAATTGATTATTTCCAAAGTAATTATTAACTTTGTGCTACTCATTGTTTCAACTTACATCTTTTATGGCATTTTCCAAGTAAAGGGAACACATTATATACGTATGTATAATTAACCATGTTTTTTCATGTTGTCCTCAAACAATACCACCTAATTATTGTTAATGGATTATAGACACAATGAGGATAAAGATAATGATATTGATCAAACAACGATTACATATAGTAAATGAACAGGATATACACACTGGAGGTGGGTAATCTACAAAATAATACTATTAATTATTTTGGCAAACATATATAGGAAAAATATTAAAAAATAAAATAAAATTCCTTGTATCAACAACTAGTACAAAAACAAACCCTAAAGAACAAGGATAGTTCATTTCACAAGTGTCACACATACACAAAATTAATTTACAAAAAGTCACTAATGTCCAAGCTCTCTGGGATTTCAAACTTCAAGAAGCTGCTGTAGCTTTCTCTCTCATCTTCAGGGCTGCTTTTGATGAAAGTAGATGATGAATTCAACCGTGTCGGGCTGGATAAAGGCGTTGACATAACAGAATCAAAGCTAAAATTTTGGTTGCCATTGTTTAGTGATTGGAAACTCGAACTTTCAGATGGAACAGGAACCGCAGGGTTCGAACTGCAATACGCTTGATTTGGTTGTGAAACTAAAGTTTCTGCCAAACTTGAAGGTACCAAATTTTCTTGGGAGTTTTGGCAGGCCAAGTTGATCATATTCGACAGTAGTCCTTCCACATTGGATTGCGTGAGCTGTTCTTGATCCAGAAATGAAGTACCACCAGGATTGGTCGTGGTGCAAATTGGAAAATCTGGATTAATAGGAGTTTGAAATTGATAGTTTACTTGCGAGGTTGGGTTCTGGTTTCGCAGCTGAGAATTGCAAAGTTGGTTTTGCTGGAGATATTGCAACACTGTTTCTGGGCTTTCTTGTTTTAAAGACAAAAGAGTGGAAACTAGCCTTAGCAGTTCAGGGTTCAGGAAGGCTTGAGTGCCTAACAAGTTTGACATATTGAGAAGTGATGAGTTGCACAAACTTGATCTGAGAAGCGTGGATAGGTCAAGAAGATCGAGCCGAGGAGCATGAGTCACAGGATCAATCCCGTTTCTAAGAAGCCTTTTCCTGATATGAGTGTTCCAGTAGTTCTTGATTTCATTGTCAGTCCTTCCTGGCAAGCGAGCAGCAATAGCTGACCACCTAGAAGGGAAAAGAATGCATATGCATGTTAGGTTAAAAAATTATCATTTCCACAGAGTTGATAACCTAACATGAGTATCTTCAGTGTACTAAACGTATACTTTCTTGACTATACTATACTATATAATTTTTTTTTTTTTAAAAAGAAAAATTATCAGAGAGTCATGGCCATACTTGTTTCCCAAGATACTGTGTAATTGGATTATCGTCTCCTCTTCTTCAAACGAAAATCTTCCTCTCTTGATATCAGGTCTCAGGTAGTTCGTCCATCGAAGACGGCAACTCTTTCCACACCTTTGGAGCCCTAAATGCATTGAATTGAAGCATTATTAGCTATACAAAAAGATCATCAAAGAAACTTCAACCATATCAATATATTGAAAAAAATAAAAAGGGAGAAAGATCTCTACCGGCGTTCTTGGGAAGGTTGCGCCAGTTTCCGGGTCCGTGCAGTTGAATATAGTCGATGAGCTTCTGATCTTCCTCGGGAGTCCATGGACCTTTCTTGAGTCCACTCTTATCACAGCAAGGTCCTCTTCCCATTGTATTCTTCGTTACAGATAGTCTACAGATGGTGGAAGTTATAGAAGATCGATAGAGCCGAAACTGTTGGCTACGAAGCAAACAAGTGTTCTAAAAGTGTTTCGACTTGTGGCTTCCTGATGGGAAGATGCAAATATGACCTCTAAATATATATAGATGAGGCTGAAGTATGCGCGTAAATCCAAGTCAAAAGTATTTGGCGCCGGCCTCAATGACAAGTGTCCTCTACTCCCTACAAATACACCTCACACATGCAACTTTTTTTTTTCTATATAAAATACTCATATATACTTTGTGTCTATGTTTAGTATTATGGAAAAACGTATATATTCAATAGGAAAGCAACGCGTGCCACCTTGTTCTAAATAAAAATTATTTACAGTCTCCCTTGCCCTTCTTGGATTTTGGTCGTATAGTTAGGTCCATTATACCGCGCCCAAATGTGTATCTCATCTTTGAAAATGCAGCAATAGTTTAGTTATGACATTTAGGTTAATGTACATCGTACATGCCTTAGTTTCTTTTCCGTTATTGCACTGCCCAGGTTTTCACATGTGAAATTGTGATGACCAGGAGTGTTCATCATTATTGGTTCAATAAAATTAATTTGTTCAAAATATCGAATTTAATACCAAACAGTTTGAAGCTTCAATACTATTCATTCTAATTTGATTTAATTTTCGAGTAATATTGATATGGTGTGAATTGATGAAATTTGAATGGTTAAAGAACTTTAAGATTGTAAGACGACAAGTGTGGCGGATTGACCCAAATAGTAGCGAGAGCTCTGGGGGTTGACCTTTTTTATGTAAATCTCCAAAGTGAGAATGACTGGACGGTAAGGTTGGCAGGTCCCCTTTATCAACTAAGAAAGGTTTTGTCCATTGCGTAATTGTCTTTTTCCCCAAATTTTGAAATCAATTGCCTTAAAGACTTTATCTGCGATAGCTGTCATCACCTTAATTGGTCTTATAGCCGACCACAACAACTCTCTATTTACATAACCAATTTTCCTTTACGTGAAATAAGATAAAGAGTTTGAATTTAATTAGAGATCTTGGTTCAGTTTTACGTAACAAAATTTGAATATTCATCTTTTGGAAGGTGATATCGCAGTCGAATTAAGCTTGATTGATCAAGAGTAGAAGTCTTTTACAAAATCATAGATCATTTCCGGAAAATTCACTGTATATTTTCTAAATGTTTTCTGGTGAAGCGATTTGATGTTGTGTCGCCTACTGCGAAACACGTGCATGGTTCTCTACAGGGACAAACTATATATCCATCCACGCTGGAACTTGCTTGATTCAAACCATTGGAATCCCTCCACGTAGCATGTAAGGCCAGGTGTCCCTTCTACTTCCACCAATAATGTCAACCATCCTCTGCCGTGATTTCTCCCTCTGACAATTGTCCATTATACGCCGCAAGGTTTTTCCTTGTATCTGCGGAATCATATGGGGCAAGCAAGCTTCTATAGCTTTATTTTGTTTTGGGAAACTGATGATCGATCATCATTTCAAACTCATTGAAAATCTGGTGTTCATTTCATCCAACTCTAACTAACTATAGCCAATGGTCAAATGCTTTTATATTATTAACTAAGATTTGCTCTAAGGTCAAAACGCAATCGAAACAGCCAACAGGTTACTTCTCCGACATTTTCATCTTTCTTTTATCGACCTTCCAAGAAACTCTCTCTCTAGTGTCAAGAAGAACATCAAGTCCTCAACATTTGTTTTAAGCTGAGTACATTTAATTTACAGAGCCATTTATTTTAGTACAAAGTCTTAATTACATTTGTCTCTGTTTTGGTTACTAGCAGAATATAAAAGTAAATAATTATAATCAAACCAAGATCCTAATTAATCTCTTGTCCCCCTGTTTGATGTCTAGAGACAGATAAGGTTTAGAAGATTTTACCATGACGACACATACCCATAATTTTCCTTCATATAGTTGCACTGTTATCTTTAGATCCTTCCCTTCATAATTTAATAGATGCTTACATACTATGGTTGTTTAAACAACAATACTTGTCACAAATCTAGGCGTATACTTGTGCATGCATGGCTTACCATATAATATATATACGAATTACCATATGTGCATAGTTGACTTGAAAACATATTTTATACAAATATAGAAATGTTGTTAAATTCTTGTTGGAAGGTGTCTAAGACCTCCAACAAACTTTGAATAATAGCGGGCGTTTTGTGTAAGCTTTGCAAGGTATCATCTTATGAGTTCACATGTACACTTTAAAGCTTGTAAACATTGATCAAAGATTCAAAGTTTGTGGAAATGGAGCGTAACGCTTATTTATTATTATTATCATTATTATCATATATGTCTATGCAGTTCATGCACGTATTATATATGTAATACTACGTATGCAAGATATGGTATCCACAGAAGTATGAAGTACAAATTCTGCAACGTAGAGTTCACTAGTATTATATTAGGAGAAGATGAACCTGCCTCTTCTTCTGTCAGTTGTTGGAGAATGCAAACACGATCAGGACACGTGCACAGTAATGTGGTGCATGTGAAATATTATGCATTGCAATATTACGCGTAGGGAGGATGTTGTTGAGCATGATGGCGTCAGTCGAGTCGACTTGTCTTTTGCCACCTTTCTGCACGACTGTACAGCGATATGGAATGGAACAGTAATTATGTAACTATATGAATGATTTTCAGGTTCAAGATAGATAAACTTTAATGACTGATATCTTAATCTTAGTGTGATAATAGAGTATCAAGCTACTAATTGAATGATATGTGTAGTTGATTTTACAAATCACCCTTTGATGGTCATAATTTTATATGTGGAATCAAACTCATCTATGCAATTTAATGTAATTCAATAATAATATATCATATTATTTTTATTAATTAAGATTCTAGAAGTATTATCAGTTAGATGGATTAGATAGTGTGCCATCAATTTTGTGAGTGAAATGATTCATAAAGTCGAGTTGCTTGAGATTATTAATCAACTTGCGTAAGTTC
>JANLJB010030282.1:0-22574 GCA_026212285.1 Bursera cuneata | reverse complement strand
TATTCAAATTAATAGCACTTAAAGTGTAAAAAATATTATTTAAGCTCATAATAAATGTACACTTTTAAGTGTTAATCAAGCTTCACCCATCATAAAAAATGGAGATGATGGTACTGCCACAAAAGATGGGGTTGATGGTGTTGCAAGAGAATATGGGGTTAACGGCATTGATTGAGATGGTTGATTACTTACATCACCTGAACTTAGATTTTTGTCTATTACATTTTTTCCCAAGATACTTTTTTACCTTCTGCACGCACAGAAGGACAACCCGTCTTGTCTTTTTCCTCGACAACCACCATCAAAGGAGTAAGTTTGTCCTTACCTCTATAATATTTAAGAAAAAACTTAATATCTGTTGGGATTGTGGCTCGTTTCCTAATTCAAGTTGAATTCTATAAGACGTAGGAAAAGTATAAGAAATAAGAAAATATAGTTGTTTAATAAATAAGAGTTCTACTCCTATTAGAATTAAAAAATCCCTACATAGACCTATAAATATAGGGGTTGAGAATCAATTGTAGCATGAGAGAGATTTGAGACATAGGGGACAAACATCCTTGTATGGGCAAGGATATGGGAAGAGTGAAGAAAGAGATGCAAACGACACCAGGATAGAGCAGGTAAAACAGGGAATAGTTTCAGGGCTCTCCGGGATTAGCTATCGGGTAGAATACCAGGTTTGGTGTGTGATCTCTTGTACTCTTGTATAATTATGATCTAGTAGATTTATCTCTTCATCCGTGGATGTAGGCTATTGATGTCGAACCACGTTAAATATTGTGTCTCTTTGTGTGATGTGATTTATTTCTCACTTTTTAGCAATCTTGATGTTGAATATGTTTCCGCATAATTCTTATAATATCTTCATCATTTTTTAAGGTTACTAGTGGAGAAAATATGGAGGTATCATAGGAAAATACGACTGTCAGTTTTAAAACATATTTGTTGTGTTCAATTCCTAGTTTCATATACAGAAGTTCCACCAACTGAGTATATTGAATCTCTCTCGCAATTGTCATTCCCTTTACACGACCACCAATATAATTAAGTTTACCACTTGGATCCGTCTTCCAACGACCACCATAATGCACCATGACACATATTTCTTCCATCTCTCTCTGTTGCACCCACAAGAAAAAAAACACACAAAGAAAGGAAAACAGCTCATTAGAGACTGTGGAAAATCCGTTGATACTAAGACAAACAAAAAAAATAAAATTAAAATCAAAATAAAGCATTTTGGACCGTTATTTTATAGGTTCTGACAAATGGACTGTCATTTAACTGGTTCTGACAAATGGACCGCCATATTGCCTTCATTTAGATCGTTACACATGCCAACTGTATTTTGGACCTTTATTCGAAATGGACCGTCACTTTAACTGCCATTGGACCATCATTTTTTGTCAGAAGATGGATAGTAATTCATGTCAGTCCCAAAAATGACGGTTTCATCATCCAACATATACGAAATCGTCATTTTTGGGACCAACATAAATTACTATCCATGAACGGGCATAAAATGATTGTTAATGACTAACGGACCATCGTCATATGTCAGAAGATGGACCGTTATTTATGTCGGTTCCATGATCCGACATATCTGGACCGTCATTTTTAGACCGACATAAATAATGGTCCATCTTTTGACATATATTGACTGTTAATGACTAACGGACCATCATTTCGTATCGTCTTCTTCGATGAAATAACGGTCCTATCACATCATTCCGACGAAGCTCAGGTAAGAACAAACGACTTTTTTCATAACGAAAACACATTACAGAGCATTCTATCACCAAAATGACGCAAACAAAGTAATATATACACAATAAAATACGTAAAGGTGTAATTTTTTTCAAAAAACAAATCTCAAAACTGGAAGTTCACCTACGTGGTTCTAAACGTTGGATGCCTGGTTTGTATGATTTGTGGTTCCATTCGTAAGGTGAGAGAGACAGATTTTATGACGTAAGAGAGATTTCATAAAGTGAGAGAGAGATTTCGTGAGGTGAGAGAGTTCGTGAAGTTTACTGTAGAGAGAGAGTTCGTGAGGTTTTCTGTTTTTTTATTTGATTTAAAAAAAAAACTAATATCAGGGAAAAAGGGGTATAAAGGGAATATAACTGTTGAGTGGCTAAGTGAATGAGAGAAATATTGAAGTTTGATTATTTTTTAAAAAGCCCCTTAAATGGGCATTTTGGCAAATTCCCCAAATTTCATCAACCAAACGCCAGCAACTTCACTAACCATCGCCCGTCGCATACCCTGACTGTCGCCAGAAATAGACCACGGCATGAAACGCAAGCGCCCATGAAAATTACTTCCACATTTAACCCAAAAAGCTGACGAATTGCATTGCGAATATTGAATTGGCCAAAAACTTGCATTTTCCAAGGCACTGCTTACGGCCCGCTGTAAGTTTTTATAAATTTCATAAATTACTTTTTTATTTTAGTTTTTGCAAAATGGGTTTTAAAGGAAAATTTTTGGAATTTGAAATAGATGGTTGTGCGGGTTGAACACACCAACTTGCTGCATTTATATTGTTCGATGAAATGACTGATTGCATTCGGGACCCTTCTTTTATAATTTTGCGACAGTAAAAGCCTTCACTTTGACTTGAATGATAGGCATATACAAGTATCCCAGGTCGGTCCAACTTCTTTACTCTCTGTCAGCCACTTGTTGTTCTGTTTGATTCAATTATTTGCTGTATCAATTGTGAATTTGTTAACTTTTAGATTAGATTGCATATGCTCAGCTTAAATTTAATTAGTGAGTGAAAGGAAACGAAGATGATTACGACGAAACAGAATGGTGTCATTAAAGGAGAGCTGATAGCAGTACTAGCATATGCAGTTGTTTTCTATTCTTTCGTTATTCGCCGCTCCCTTCAAATCGCTCATGGTATTCCCATCTCTCTCTGTATATATACATAATATTGTTTTTCATCCAGTTAATAATAGATTCAATGCAATCTCTTTTTCTTAGATCATTTCAACAAAGTATATGGTTTACGTCCGGGATGGCTCTTTCCTTACCTTTTCAATGTAATTAATTAAACCCTTTTCCATTTTTGTTTCTTACTTGGTATTTAATTCTCAATTAGTTTATTTTATTAATTATGTCCTCGGCTTTGTTTTAGGATGTCTCTGATGCTCAATGGAGAAATTTTCGATCAAATTTACCTGTTCTTACTGTGGTTTTTGGTCTTTTTGCCATGCTCGCCAATACCCTGAGAGGATATTTTCATTTAAAAGCCAGAGGGATGTCCATCATTTGGCTTTTCATTTCTTTGATTTACCTAATTTATCTACATGGAGCTTGGTATGGCCTCTTATGATACTAACTACATTTTCTTTGATCTTCTTACTTCCCTAATAATATTATTTTTCCCTTCTATCTTGTAGCGTTATATTTGTCCTCGCTATTGCTTCCCTTAATTTTCTTCTAGTAAAGGTATATAATTTCTTTTTTTCTTTTTCCTACTATGCTTTTTCTAGTACTAGTGAGGTTGGATTTCTTTTAAAAGCTTTCTAATTGGTGACATATTTAGCTACATTTGTATTTTGTAGATTTTTGCACGAACAAGCTACTTCTCGCTTCTACTTTGGAGCTTCAATATATTTTTCCTTTTAAGTAATCGTGTTTATGAAGGATATTCATTCTCGATATTTGGGTGCGTTTGTATTATACCTTATAAATTGCTTATCCTTTTGACAGTAGTTTTATATCTCACTTTACAGAAGCAATCTTACTTCTTCTAACAATTGTTGAACTTTTTTTCTCTGCTTAGGCAAAGTTGGACATACTTGGATGGGTTTCGAGGCACCTTTAGATGGCACATTTGCTTTAACTTTGGTAGTTCCTTAACTCAATTAATTTGTTGTGTTTTTCTACTGATGAAAAGTTAACCTACTTATTATTCATTTTCCGGTTATTTTTCTTTGTATCTTTATGCCAAACCTTATACATTATAATCGTTCCATTTTAAGAAATTTCTTGTGGTATTTAGCTCCCTTGAGGTTCTTTGCCTATTATTAAATAAGAATACACTGGTTTTGGACTTTCCAGTCAAGTGATCTAAAAAATTGACTGAAGGGGCAACTTTTTACATAATTGAAAACTACTTTTATTTGAGAAGGGATACTTGGTCCTGTTAGGAGGTTAGTTCATTTGTGTCATGGCTTATTATGGGTCTTGGTAATTGATAGCTGAAGAGGCAATAGTTTTTTGGAGATGTTCAACTTAAAGATGAATAACCTTTTGTACCTTCTTATCAAATGAATGCAACTGATTGCTGATTATTGCTTTGAGTTCTAATAGAAAAAAGGTTGTTCCTTCTAGAATGGAAGCATTAGCAAATTATTGGTTTGGCTTGTAAATATTTAGAATACATGCAATATTTTATCTGTTTATATGGTTTTTTTTTTTTTGGGTGCAACTTTGGTTTCTAAGTTATATTTATTTGTTCAGTTATTTTGCGTATGATAAGCTTTGGCTACGATTACCATTGGGCACATCAAGATTCTCATTTTGATAATGAGGTATTTGTTTCATTGAGACTCTAGTATTCCAGATATCAAATTTGAGCATTTCATGTTTTGTGGTTATATTTGCTTTCTGTTTGACTTCAGCCCTACTTGCAACTCTCCTAATGGTGTAGCATGATTAGGTTGTTTCTCTTTCATTTAATTAGAGGTTATGTATTGGAACAGCTCTTTGCATGTTTCTCAAGCAAACCTTCTATATTTTTGTGCACCCTTACGTTGAGCATTGATCTGGAACATTCTCCGGTTCCAATGTTTATAAATTCATACATAAAAATATATTTTCGGTTGAACATGAACAGCTATTGGGAACAAATACTTTACCCAATTAAAAGTTATTTTTATTTATTTTTTCTTGATATTTCACCATACTGCTGTGATCTTTGCAGAAGCATGTTCACCATTGCCATACTTGTAAATCAGGAAAAATTTGCTACCAAGTTCTACAGGTTAGTAGCTGCTTGTTGAAGAGGAACGTGGTTCCTTAAACAACAAACAAGAGAGGGGCTAAAATAGAGCAGAAGAAAAGAGAGAAAAAATAGAATGAAATTGAGGGAGAAATAATCTTTTTTTCGAAGATCAAAAGTTAATAATCACCAAGTCTAGTCTTAAAGAAAAAACAATTAAACGGACTTATTTATAGGGCCTAAAATATACTTTGACTAGGAAATAAATTTCTATTAGGAAATAGAAGTCCAATCCAAACTCAACTAAAAAAATACTAAAAACAAATTCTAAATGAAAATAAAAAAACTATTAATTTAGGAAAATAACTTCAATCAAGATTCCTCCTAATTTAGGAAGTCAAAATATGTATTTAACAAAATCCCCAATTTTATTCTAACTTGTCCTATATCACTTATGCTCGAGTCATGTTACTAGTGTTGGTACTGTATTCTTGTAGCTTCTATCTTCTATGCTAATAGGTTTTCTGATCATTAATTCGTTTTATACACAGGGGAGAAATGTCAAAGAAAGTTTCACATTTAGTATATACCTTTGTTATTTGGTATATGCACCCCTTTACATTGCTGGGCCAGTCATAAGCTTCAATGCATTTGCATCACAGGTCTGTGACTTTGATACTATTTTTCTTTCCTTTTTCCTTATTTTAATGTTTATTTGTATTAAAAGCTTTGATTTTCTTGCTGTACAAGGTGATTTTGGTATTACCCTATAGTTGTACTGGGATCATAAGCGCTGTTTCTCACTGCTAAAATGTAATTATAATTGTTCCAGAAGTCAGTAAGTATCTGCGTTTGAGGAAGAAATACATATAGATAAACATTTGTCTAAGCTGGGTTTTTGGTCTTTGAAGAATGTCTGTGATGGAAAGCCCAAAAGCACATAAAATGAAACATTCAAGAGCTAAATACTTGCATCACTGGAAACATGCTCAAGCAAGCAATTTACAGCAGTGCTGTTATACAACTGCTAGGATTGTATAACTTATTTTCTTGCCATTTATGATTTCTCTGTAATATTGAACATCTTTAAAGATTTACACTATATTCATTTTTCTAAAACTCCAGTTTATCCTAGTACTTTGTGTCATGGAATCTCATTGTATTTTCTTCCTGTGATATTCCTGCAGTTAGATGTTCCTCAGAGCAACTACTCTCCAGGAGATGTGGTTTGGTATGGTTTACGGTGGATATTTAGTTTGTTTCTAATGGAACTAATGACTCATCTATTTTATTACAACGCCTTTACAATTGGGTAAGTTTATTAGAAAGGATAAAGCCTTATGTCAGGATTCTTTTAATCTAGCTTTATAGTTGGGTGATTAATTTTATTTCTGTAACCCTAGTGGCACGTGGAAACTATTATCTCCGTTGGATGTGTTCATCATTGGATATGGGGTAAGATGTGATCTTTATTTATTCATGAAGATTTATTCTACCAAATATCTTCAGTTTCACCCTTCAAAGAAGTTAAATGGAAATAAGCATTAAAGTTATTTATGTTGTTATATCGTCCAATGGAGTACTCATGGGAATGACCTAACTCATGTTGGTTTTTGGCTGGAATGTTTTCCTCTGGCTGTGAGATTAGAAGCAATTGTCCTGTACCATGTTATTAGAAAAAGGGAGAAATTTTGTTGAACATCAAATTTATGTTTAAAAATGCTGTAAAGTGCAGGGTCACTTGTACCATATTTTTTGTCTTTTTTCTTATCTTTAATGTTGTTAGCAGTACGCTTCAATCCATGACATTATCATATTGATTTTGCTTTTTGCTTTTTCATATGCTATCACAGGTCTTAAATTTCATGTGGCTAAAGTTTTCTCTGATCTGGCGCTATTTTCGGTTCTGGTCACTGGTATATTTTTTGGAAACATAGAGTTTTTCTCCGCAACTTTATTTATATTCTTGAACTGTTGTCTCATTTTGGCTTGTTCCTGGGCAATCTAGTTCTTGGATCAGATCTATCTGCAGTTCCGTTGTTAACTCTTAAAATGCTTATTTCTTTGTTGCTTGAGCTGGGAGGAAGCTTATTTCCTTACATTTATCTCATTGTAGATATGTGGCATTGAGACTCCTGAGAATATGCCCAGGTGTATTAATAATTGTCACAACCTGGAAACTTTTTGGAAAAACTGGCATGCTTCCTTCAACAAATGGCTTGTGAGGTGCAACTTTCAACTCTTTACCTGGTCTTCTTCTGCTTCTGGTTGATTGTGAAATGTATATAATAAAAGTGGCAACAATTTTTAGGTACATGTATATTCCTCTTGGGGGGTCTCAAAGAAAGCTTCTCAACATTTGGGCTATATTCACATTTGTTGCTATATGGCATGATTTGGAGTGGTAATTCTTGCTTTTCTTAAGTTCTTCTTGTTACTTAATCTGTCTTTCTGTTTGTGTGAAGGGTTAGTATGGAATATTTCAGCTTTACTCCTAATCTGAAAACTTATTTATCTCTTTTTCTTAGGAAGCTGCTTTCATGGGCATGGTTAACTTGTTTGTTCTTTATCCCGGAAGTGATAGTGAAATCAGCAGCCAATGCATTTCAGGTGATGCCTATATGACACCAATTCTTGAAGTTTCATTATTTACTCCTATCATGGTGAAAGAGTAAAGTAAACCTTTGGTTCAACTTTTGCCTCTCTGAAGGGGCTCTGTCGAGTTCAAAAAGCCTTGGGTTGCTTGAAATCTGAATCAAACAATTGAGGCAATATTGAAGATCTTTTAGTACGAATGAACTGAACAGCCCTTCTCTTATAATCATGTATTTATGACATTTGATCTATAAGGTTTCTGGCTTGATTTGATTGATTCCCTTATCCAAGTGTGATTAAGATAGAGTTGTTATTTTTCAGCCGAAACCTATATCAAGTATTGGAAAAATCTTCAAGCCAACTAGTGCAAGCCTTATTGTTGAGTCATGTTTTGGTAGGTCTCCCTTGTAGTTTCAAACAATTAGTTAGACTTCATGTTCCTTTCTAGAAAGGAGAAAGGTCTTGACTCTTGCCTTTTAGAATCAACATCTGAAGAATTAGTAAGTAGAATGTTTTCTTTAGCATTGTGATTTATAATAAGACTAATTGCTTAACCTGAATAAGGTTAACCAAGAAGAACTACCAAATTGAAGGCTACAATGCATAATGGTTGCTAAACAGGTGAAGTGGAATATTAAGAGGTGTACATAATTATCTGGTTTGAACTCTAATAAATTGGATTGTGTCGCAAGTAATAAGTATTTGATCCTAGAATGATGGAAGATGATGGGCCACCAATTCAGTTTAGCTATAGTAGGAAGAATAAAAGAGGTGCACGGAAAGAAGCCTGGGATAGACTGCTGGGAATTGTCACTCTAGCTGATGTGGCTAGTTTGTTATCTTGGGATGGAGTTAGTTAGGAGGAATAATTCTTTTCGATAGGAAGGAATAAAGATAGGAGAGAGGGTGACTGATGGGGGCATTTTGGAATTTTTGGGGTTTTCCAGGATCCGGGTGGAGAGAATTGAAGGCTCTTGAATACCTTCAGAATTGTATTTTCTTTTGTTCTTTAAGCTTTCTGCAGTATAATCCCAGTCAGATCTGTACTCTTCTATAGCTTCTGTTTTCTTCCATCTTTCTCATTATAATTAGCCACTTAAATCGCTAGTTTACTGTTTATTACTTGGAATCCCATCAGAAGATATTTAGTCATTGTAGAAGGATAAATGGGTCATGTTTTCCTTAAGGGATAGTTAAGATATTGAGCTATCAGTTGTTGTTATTTATGGTGTTATTGAAGGTACAAAAACAGCATATTTGATTTGTGTTTCAGTTTTCTTTAATTTCATTTGCAACTAGAAAAATATTATACTATTTGAAGTTTGATTGTCTAATATATTTGGTTTCCAGGCAAAGAGTCCTTTTGGGGAATTCATTTTCCGAGAACTTAGGGCATTTGCTGGTGCTATCACAATCACTTGTCTCATGGTGTGTAAATTTTACTTTATTGCTTTTAACATATTCCTCATAACTACCTTTTTAATTTCTTCATATTTTCATTAATGCATGTTGTTTTATTATTTTCATGTTCTTCAGCCCTCTGAGGTAATGTCAGACTATTTGGTTAATTTTGGACTAATTTTTTATAGTGAAGGAAATGACCTATTTTTGTTTCCCATGAGGGAAAATATATCTGCTATTTTACTCTTTAATAATTTGTGACTTGGTAGTGACGTGTGTTGACTGGCTGAATATAGTCTCGGCCATCAGGGTGTAAAGAGGACATGGTAAATGGTTGAATGCAATGCAATCAAATGCATTGCTTGCTTCTTTCTTGGTGATGCATGGTTTGCAAGTTAGCTGATTATTCGGCTGAACTCTCTAGATCCACTTTCCCCTGGATTCACTACCTTACAAAAGAGCAGCAGTGTAATTTATTACTCTTAGTGCTGTGTGGACATCTCTTCTTGTATCCGCCTTCCAGATTGTATTTCAAATACACTGCTTGTCAACTAATTGTACAGGACTTCAAACTGCCATATACCTTCTCTTTCCACTCGCTGACAGTCAGTTTGTGTAGGGATCTCATATTAAAATGTTATTTCTCTAGAGTTTGCGAAGTATCTTTAAATCTTCATATTTTATCAGATTGCGAACCTTGCTGGCTACGTTATTGGACCATCAGGCGTTGATTGGCTGATTTCTCAATTTCTTACTAGAGAAGGTATGTATATTTTACTATTGTTTCTGTTACTCTGGGTACATGCAATTGCAGTTTTCAGTACAATATTCTATTTTACAGGACTACCAGTATTAGGTGGCATGTTTATAACCTTTTATGTTGGGACCAAGGTAAAATGAGATTTCTAAAGTATTCCCGTGAATTCACCAGTATACTTCAGAGAATCTTACTCGGACTGAGGGTCTGGTCATGATTTCTTTTTTTTCCTTTTTTTTTGGGTGAAATCTTGTTATTATGCAGCTTATGTTCCACATCGAGGATGCCAAGCACATTAAAGTGGGTGGCCAATAAATGTTCTCTACTTGGCCTATATCGCTGATTGGCAAATCTTATTTGGCCAAAATCAAGGATCGGAATCCAGAGTTGAGATTGATATTTGCCAATGTCATCAGTCTTCAGCTAGGACTGGGCATTCATGTTGAGGAGTTTGGTTGACTCGGCAAATTTTCCGATGGCAACCAAGCATTCTCATCAAATATTGTTAGTTGTGACGATCACATTTACGCCATGTCTAGTTTAATGTAAAGAAAGAAAGAAAAAAAAAATTAGAAGATAGGAAATATAGAATTTGCAATAGATATTTTCCATTAACATTTTTTTTATACCCAACAAATATCTAGACATTTTCTTTGTTCACTGAGTTCTAAAATAAGCGTTCCGTCCAAACCCTGCGACATTGGTGCTGTTTTGTCTTCATTTGCCTTTCAGGAAGCATTTATGAATTGCACCATAATCAAATAAGAACCTCAGTTTCAGTTTCTTCCCGATATACAAGATTGTAGCAAACCTAATACAAAAATTGCATCCTTGGTTGCCTTGGAGCTTGTTTGATTTACTTATATACTAAAAAATTAGTTTCTCTATGGCTTTCACATTTAAATTAATGCCGCACAGCAGAAGAGGGATGTTCAGATGTCAAACTTCAAAGACTGGATTTACGGGATTTATCTTTACAGTGCATAAACTATATGCAGGTGCAAACGTCAAACATAAAAAACTGGAGTATTAGCTCGGATCCAATTGTAAATTGAAGCTATCAAGTGACTATGCGGATTTTGTACAAGATGGTGATCATGGTACTTAACCAAATTAATAAATCAAACGCATGTGTACAGAAGCCATAGATTTACGCGTCAAGAGTCAAGGTTAAATGGTTCAATCGAAGTGGCTAATAACCAGAATGGCTCGAGCAATATGGGTTGTATCAGTTCGGATCCAATTGTAAATTGAAGCTATCGGGTGACCATGCGGATTTTGTACAATATGGTGATCATGGTACTTAACCAAATTAATCAGTCAAAGGCATGCGTATGGAAGCCATAGAATATAGAAGCCATAGATTTAAGCGTCAAGAGGAACCAAATTAATCAGTCAAAGGCAAGCGTATAGAAGCCATAGATTTACGCGTCAAGAGCATGTTCCAATCAGGTGGCTGATAAACAGAATAGTTCGAGCATTATGGGTTGCCTTTTCCCTTCCACAAATTGACTCGAGACAATATGTCAACTTAAAATTATCCAAAGTTCTACTTAAAAATGTCTTTCTCAGAAAATCCTGTGTAAGAGAATGTGAATCCTTTATTATAATTCCGCAAGTCGTGAGGCCTGGTTACTTGCATGAACCTTAAAGACAAACAGTAAAATTGCATTTGCCTGTAACATCATAATACAGAGCACCAACGCGCAAAAATCAGTGAATCTCCACAATGAACGTTTCTCTTCTCCGGCATTTAGTACAGAGCACCAACGCGAATGGAGTCTTCTTTTTCTTCTTCCAAAGCTGGCAGTGGTTGGAACTAGGTTGAGTGATTGTATGGAGGAGCCGAAGTTCTTGAGTTCCAGATCCAGAATACCCCGTAGAATCTGGTTCCCTGACCTCCCAGGGAGATATGTGGTTTTCATTAGCTTTTCACCAATAGTCTCTGCACGAACAAAGTCCACCCTTAAAGTGATGATATCGGACTCTTGTCTCTAACAACTATGTCTAGACTGAATGCTTTTGAAACAAACTTTGTGAACGAATGGCAATCTCTACACACTCTCAGATTCTTCACCATCCGGAGCCCTGTACCATCTGGTGTTTTTGCCAACCAAAAGCAATTGCTAGCTTCTCACTACGATATTTACTGCAACAGCCTTCAGAGGAGCCAGACATGGCAACAAGAGATTCCTCTTCGACAAAACCAACCAATTTAGCCCAATGGCTTACTTCATCCAGTTTTCGATAAATCATTTCTGTATCAGGATGTGATTTGTCATCCACAACAAATCTATGAACTTGATCACCAACTTCAATCCAGCTCCACCCTGGGGTGGTCTTGATTCCTTGACTTCTGATTAATTTCCTCATCCTGGCAACTCCTCTGTTGTCTTTGGAATCACTATAGATTTTGGCAAGCAGCACATAGTCCCCTGCGCTTGAAGCTCCAAGTTGAACTAGATTCCTCATGGCAATTTCTCCCATTTCCACGCTTCTATGAATCTTGCAAGAGCCAAGCAAGGTTCTCCACAAGATCGGATCATCCTGATAAGGACAAGTTTTAATAACTTCAAGTGCCTTTTCAAGCTTCCCTGCTCGTCCATACACATCCACCAAGCACCCATAGTGTTTAATTCCAGGCTTCAAATTGAACCTAGAGATCATCATGTGAAAATACTCAACACCTTCCTCAACTAAGCCTTGGTGACTACAACCACACAACAAACCAAGAAATGTGATAGAATTTGGGTTGAATCCAGCCATTAACATTTGCCTAAAGATAGAGATAGCTTCTTCACCACAGCCGTGCACTCCATAGCCAAAAATCATCGTGTTCCAAGTAAAGAGATCCCCCTTCCTCATCCCATCGAACACATATCTTGCACCAACCACATTCCCACATTTTGCATACATATCAATAAGAGCATTCCCAACATAAACATTCTTCATGAACCCCATTTCACAAGCAATTCTATGCAAAGAAATTCCCATGTGTAATGCACCCACATGAGCACAAGAGGAAAGCAAGCCAACAAGCGTGAAAGCATCAAGACCCACATTCTCATTTCTCATTCTATTATACAATTTCAACGCTTCGAGGTGCAAAGCGGCTTGAGAGTAGCAAGAGATTATGGAATTCCAAGAAACCAAATCCCTTTCAGACATATTATCAAACACCAATCGTGCACTCTCAATGACCCCGTTGGCAGCGTAGGAGCGAAGAAGACTGGTGCAAACAACGATACATCTCTGGTAGCCAGATCGCATTATGAATCCATGAAGCTCCCGGCATTTGTTGAGAGCCTTGAGTCGCTCGCAAGCCTTGAGAGTGAAGGAGAAAGTGAAGGTGTCAGGGGGAGAAAGAGAAGCGAAAAGCATTTGATTGTAATAGAGAATGGCGTGGAGAGGGAAAGGGCTCTGGGCAAAGCCTCGGATGATGGAATTCCAAGCTTGGGTTTGTGGGGATTGAATTTGGTTGAAGAGAAGCTGAGCGTAGGGTAAAGAACCGGAGACTGAAACAGCACAGAAGTTGAGAATTTTGTTGGAAATGGCGGGATCGTGTTGAAGACCGTTAATGATGACGTGTGCATGGATTTTTTGAAGTTTTCTGAAGCTGTTGCATCCTTGCAATACAGTAAGAATTGCGTCGGCTTTTGACATCCCGCAACCTTAGCTTCAATCAAATTCATTCATTTTATTTTTTATTTATTGGAGAAGGAATCCACGAAGTCAGGGCTCCTGTACCAGTATGAGAGAGGCAGGCAGGTGCAATATTATAATATTAATGTTATTGTGAAGAAGAGTACTATGATTTCATTGGAAAATGGTTATTTGCAAAACAGTATTAGACAGTTGATGTTTGCCCTTCGTCTTCGTTATTATTATTATTATTTTTGCTATTTCTTCCAATCTTTTATGCATTGGCTTATTTTGTTTTCTTCTCGTTCATTTTGCTCAGTTATTGTTTATTTTCAATCATTTCCCCTATTATATCCATGCTTCAACTAATCGGAGCGCAATAATCCAAAAGATTGGAGGTGAAGCAATAGCAATACAATAGTTTATCACAAAAAGCCATCGATGAGAATGAGATGGTATCCAGAGAAGTGACCAACACCCTTAAAGCCAAGACTTTTCACGGATTTGGTTTATCTATCACTTCGTACGTATCCCCAAGGCAAGAAGGCAAATGACTTAACCCATTAAATTTCGTCATGCCAAGGCAGAATTTTCTAACTAAAAGGAAAAGTGAAGAACAAAGTTGTATAACACGAATAGCATAAGTACTCAGATTACATCTCTCGACATCTCGACTCTGCCTCAGAAATTTTAAAAACCTTTAACATGACAAAAGCGATACATCTACTTCCCTTCTTACTCCAGCATAACTGCAGAAGAAAAAGCATCTAGTTTTCAGTTGACCACCAACTACTAACTTGATTACAATAAAAATCACCAGAATGCAAATAAGACCATTTGAAACAGCATATGTATCTCAGCAACTCTTTTCAAGTACATATACAGCACTTCAAAAGTTATAAGATCTCACAAAATGATTTTCATGAAGTATAAATTTCCCTGGACAAACAGTTGAAAGACAAAGAAAAAACACCCTATAGATGAGTATGAAAGATATCGAACAGGACCATTTGTTGATATTATACTATTCTAACCTGATCAGATGCATTTTGCTCCCTCTATATAGAGGTTATAATACAAAAAATCAACTACTTCTTCTTTCTCCCACCACCAGCCTTTGACTTCTTGTTAGTTGTTTCTTTAGGAGCGTTACCTGGATTTTCCTGTCAGTACAATGAGCACATAATGAATATGGAGAGGAGATGATGCTTACTATGTAAATGAATTTCCAGATTTGAACACAATAGTTGAAGTATTATAAAAGAATGAGCTACTAAGCCTAACTAATCAATAGAACTCCAAACTTTAAGCCAAGAAGATTTATGTTTACTTTGCCTGGACAATTTCTTCATAACCACCACTCTCACATTTTATCCTTGATCTATAGGCAATGATGGATGCATTAGATGGGTTGATTACAGTTAACTAGCTGGGGCAGGTAAAGTATAAATTTTTGGAGCATAAAGGTATTTATGGACAAAATATTTCCAAACACACGACCATCTTTACTCATTTTGTTAATACCATTGATCTTTTTTTTTTTTTTTTTTTTTTTTTTTTTTTTNATCTTTTTTTTTTTTTTTTTTTTTTTTTTTTTGGATAGTAAACAAATGAAGTGTATTAATGAAGAAGTACAAAAGTGGAGCAGGAATCCAAAATAACAAAAGCCTGAACATGGGAACAAAAGCTATAAATTCATTTATCACGTGTGATCTTTGGCTATCTAAGCCTTTACAGACAAGAATGATGAGGAAAATTATTAAGAGAGAGAAAAACAAGCCATGATATCATTCACTTTCCCCATAACAGATATAATTCTAGAAAGAACTCTGATTTTGTCAATGCATTAAGTGTAACAGAGATCAGTGCAGAAAAGATAGGGAGGTTCACCAAGCTTCATCCACTGAAGCAGACACCTCTGGATAATTGAGGGGAGTGCTTTGAGCCCAAAGCTAGAGTTGGCAACCTTGGGCTGCTAGTGAACTTGGGCCCGGAAGATTTACAAGATTGAAGAGAGAAGAACATCATAGGCTTGATGGCTGTTTTGGGAGATTGAAGCACACACTTGGATTCCTGCCATCCAGTGTACCAAGAAATTATGGAACCAAATCAGGTCTAGACTACCCAACAGGGCAGAACAAGCATGGGAAAGGGTAATCTATCATTTTTCATCAATTTTAGAAATTAGAGAATCTGATACATAGGTATTAAAGTTGCACAAGATTTGAAATCAACAAGCAGTGGGACAGAGAGATTATGGTCAATGGTTTTAGCACAAAGGCACATTGTTTAAAGCACTGGAAAGAACCTAGTTACTTTGAACCACATCAATTAACATTGACTTAAATGACATTGACCTAAACAACAGATCATATAATATATACAGGAAACAACAAAAACAAGCATCATAGCCCTTAGTACACCAATTCACAACTTCCAGCAATTCAAGATCTTATGATAAAAATATAACTTTCCTATTCAAAGTAATGAGAAGTAGCTTTTAGGACCACATGATATATGAAATGTTTAAAACAATGCAAATAAAAGAATAATAACCAAGTGATGAAGGCTACATGCTGATAAACAAAAATAACAACTTTAAAAAAAAAAAAAGGCTACATCTGCAGACCTTTTGATACTATCCAAAGTTTCTTCATACTCAAATCATCAAAAGCTTATCTTCAATTAACCCCAAAAATGCATTACACAAAGAAAAGTCAGTGATAGTTCTTAATGCTAAAAAGATGCATACCTTCCGTTTAACAGGTGCAGATGTGTTAGCGACTGGTTTAAAAAATGATTCTAGCCTGTAGAGTATATAAATATATATATATTAGAAGAGGAATAGTCAGCAAAAGACAACTTATTTCATTTTTATTATTAAAGCATTACTTACCGGCCCTGTGATGACTTGTTCTTGGCTGATTTGATTTTTTCTATTGCCTGATATACAAAAAATACAAAAATTTAGTTTATGGTACATCTTATTCTTGACAAGCAATATAACCTCAAGGAAAGTGTGCTTAAGAATTTTGCCACAACACTTAAAAGACAGACCTTTGTTACCCTGTCACTGTTGAACCCATTTTCATTAACTAGAAAGGTGATCAAACCCTGAAATTATAGAAAAGACAATGCAACAATTTAGACATACTAAACAGTTAATAGGAATATAATGCAACATATATCCTCAACTATGCTATCATTAACCTCTTCATCTGGAGCAGACCACTTAAGTTCAAGTTGATCTTCGCCAGTGAAGACTTCTGGTTCCTTAAACAGTAGTCGTGCTTGTTGATATGGCCACTCTTCTGGTATTTGGTATCTGGATAAAACAATTATATAACTGAGCTGAAGAAAAAATAATGCATATGCATAACGATGCTCACCTATCAAACAAAAGAGTACCTATGGCAACTGATCAATATAGTTAGCTAGAAACTTGGAAATCCTTTTTAAGTAATAAACTATACAATTAATAGTAACTTATGTATATTTGTTATAGGAAATAATAAGACATTCCTATGAGAAAAGGAAATGTGAACAAATAGTCCACCTATCAACACTAAAAAGATAAATAGCAAAAGTGCAATTGAAAACAAACAGACAACTCACAAAAGAATAGCATCCCAATTGGAATGGATAAAAAGATTATACTAATAGATAGTGTGACTATAATAGTTACGGAAAGGAAAAATTTGCAACACTGGAAGATTTTTATAGAAAGTAGAGTCAAACTGTTACTAGGCTTTCAAAGGAGCAAAATTTCTTTTGATAGGAAGAAAGCACCAAAGAAGCCAGCCTAAAAGCGTCCTAAACACTAACGGGAAAGAACGAGAACACTGACAACTCTGCAACACCTTTTTCTACCAGAATCTGACCAACAAAACCAGACTATCAAACTTCAATTAAACCCTTCAATATTTGATCATAAATATCATTTTTCACCATCAAAATTGCGAGAAATGGAAGCAAAACCATGTAATTACTCTCAAGCTGAAAGAATTACATACCTCTCTTTATTTATGTTCTCCAGTATATTCTCTATGGAGCCATGTTGACGAATGAGCTTTAGAGCAGTCTGTCCGCCAATACCTGTAGCAGATTTTTATAAAAGAAAAAAAAAAAGGTTCCTATTATTGACCTTTAAATCAATAATTCTCACAGAAAGAAACTTTGATTTAGATTTTGAAAGAAATTCATAAAGACTAACAATGACACTCTAACTAAAATCCCAAGTACCTCGAATGCTATCACAATAGTCGCAACCAGAAAGTATACACAAGTCGATGAATTGCTCCATGGTAAGATTCAGTTCCTCCAAAATCTGGAAGAAAATCATCTTTAGAAAAGTGAAGTAAACACTCAAGCAACCACATCCGTGTTCAACGTACCTTTGCAACTTCAAACTCCATTACAGGCACTTTTCTTGAGCTAGGATCCATCAAATGGCGAAGAAATCTGGGAGCACCAAAAGTTAGGGAATCCATATCTTCAGAAGCCACTGCATAAACCTGAAACACAGCAGAAATTTGGATCAACTTTATTAAGTCATTTACCATGGACAACGTTGGAGAACCCTTAGAAGGGAATGATTCACTTCTTAAAAGAATTTGAATGTATAAACTAACTTCAGTAATAAAAACATTGCAGAAAATGGAGTCAAGATAGATGAAAAGAACGAAGTGAATGATGTTATCTAGAGATATTTTAAGAAATGTTATATACATACAAGAAAATGAGTACTTTTAAAAAGCTGTTGAGTATAAATACACAAATTTTACATTCCCTCCATAGAAAACTTGCTACATGCCAACAAACTGATTAATTAAAAACAAGTGATACACATGCCTTTCCTGATTTGCAAAGTGCAGCACATTGGGCCTCTGCTTCAGAAGGAGCCTATAGAAAGAAAACAGAGTCCTCAAGATTCAATACATTTCATTAAAGTATTGGCCAAATACAAGTTATTAGTATATAAATGAAGAGAAGAGACACCAGTTAAGTGGAAGATTAAAATTATTCTTCAATAAACCATAAAATCCCACCAAAAAAAAAAAGAAGGAAAAAGACTCGGTATAAATTCACCTCGACTACAGGCACTCCCATGAATCTTAAAAGTTTTTTGCAGTCATCATTGTGCTGCTTTGTCACCTGCAATAATAAGAAGCATGTGGCCTCAAAGCTAGCACGGATATACACACTCTTTCCTACAACTATACTATTACTCACATAGCAGAGAATAGACTAAGAAGATGATAATCATAAAATAAAGGAAGAGAGAAACATGCGGAGAGATACCTTCACAGTCCGCTTACTGAATTTTTCAATGTCTTCCTTATTGCCAGCCTGCAGTGATAAAACAACAGAAGCTGTATGACCTACATTTGTAGGACACTTCTATTCAAACATTGACAGAGGACATAATGCTCATGTCCACCTCTGTCTGACATCCATACAGACATTTATAGAAGAATTAAATTAATTTCCAAAAACATGGATAACATTTTGTGGAAAATATTTAAAAATTTATAGTAATAGCATAAATGTTTGATATTACAAATGCCCAAACATTTTTATTCAAGTCCTTGGTCTAGATATATGAGAATTATCATGTCAGACACCTCACGTCATTGTTGAAACAACAACATTCGTGTTCGTGTAAATCAAAAATCAAAATGATTAAAAGAAAAATCCCAAGAAAGTAAAATAAGTAAATAAAATACCTCCATGGCTTCAGCCAAATCCTCGGTAGCATCCGCCCTCTTTGAGTAACTGTGTCACCAGCACAGTACGAGTCTCATTAACTATGATACATAAGCTTGTAAAATTTCAACAATCTTCCATGCAATAGAAGACAAATCAAGATGGTAATAGCGAAAGTACCGTTTTGCTAGCTCTTGTTTTTTCAAATCTGGAGGCTTCCCATCAAAAACATACACTGGCTTGATTCCAGCTTCAAGAAGCCTAATTGTACGATTAAACATGCCTTGCAAATGACTAGAAAAAAGGTACCCAACGTCAACATTCATTTACAAACAAAATAAATTAAAACTAAACAATAAACCACTACAGATTTTTTTTTTAAAAAAAAAATCAAATGAATTAAATTGGTCTTGGAATAAAGAAGCTGATGTTAGTTAAAAAGAAACAGGATTTTAATAATTACCTAGTAACATCACCAGCCTCATTTGTTAACATCTCAGTCCCACTTCTTCCCACCACAATCTGTAGTGCGTCGTTCAAACCCACATGAAAATAAAGTTCGAAATACATAAAAATCAAGTATTTTTTATGGGTTTATAAAAATAAAAATAATAATTAAAAGTTAGAAATAGAAAAGTACGTACGAGAAACTGGTAGATGCTCATGCTGGCATCGATGGCAATCTTGCGACCAAAATAGCTATCGAATTTCTGTTCTTTCATGGCTTTTGGTGCATTGTCAGCTAAAAGTTTAGTTAAACCCTAATAAAGAAGACAACACAGAGAGGTCACAATGTGAAGAATAGCAAAATAAATGATGAAATTGGAGAGTACAAGATGAACAAACCTTGATACCCATTTGGATAAATCTAGAGAAACTGCTGCTTCTGCTATCAAGTTAGAGACCTGTTATTCTTCTGGGTTTAGGCTCGGAACGAGGCAAACTCTTTTGTCTTCACTTGAGGCTTTCCCGCCTTTTGGCAAACTACTTGTATGCATACACGACCTCCTCAGGCGCAACGTATGTGTCTACCTATACCCTCTCCTACACGTGATTTTAGTTTCACACGTCTGAATTTTAGATTCAAGATGATGTGTTTAGGCACGGATAAGGTTCCATTTTTCTTAAATTTATTACAATAATTTTATTTTTAAAGTTTAATATTATATATACATATAATTTATATGCAAAATGAGTGGTGAGGTATCAAAATGAATGATAAAATAAATATATAAAAATTAAAATAATAAATATTAATTTATTTAATTTATTAATTAGTTGATATCACGTCATTTTATATACCTGATTTTATATATATAATATTGTTTTAAAAAAATAAAAAATTATAAAAATTACTTTTTTTGAGTATTTAAGAAAAGAAATTGACTCATTTCTATTGACTCATTTCTATTTTTACAACAAATATGGCCATTAGTCTCATATTTTAGGACAAAACTACTATTTTCTCAAAATACTTGTATAACTTATTCAACCTCCCGTCACAGCCTATTCGTCTTTCCTAAACACATCAGTGCACACCTTACATCTCTTTCTCTTTCAATATCTTTCAATCGCTCACTGCACATCATACATCACCGTGGCCTGAAACTATTCTCCGTTTCACTTGCTCAATCCTGGTGTTGTTTCTATATCTTTTTCATGTCTCTTTCTACATCCTTATAAGGGTTTTTATCTATTATGTCTAATCACTCTCTCATTACTAAAACTGATTCTCAACCCTATATTTATAGGTCGATGCAAAGATTTTTTTATACCTAATAGGAGGAGGACTCCTATTTATTATACAACTTTATTTTCTTATTCTTTCTATTTTTCCTACATCTTATCGAAGTCAACTTAAATTAAGAAATTAGTCACAATCCCAACCATCCCCACTATGACGATATTTCGTCTAAACGACGAATATGATGAAAAATGCCTTCACCATCATTGCTTCTCTATAGTAGTGTAATAATACAAACTCCACCAAAATTATTACTTAAAAATCGCTCCACCTACAACTTGTAATCATTGTAACCCATCTCTTTTGTGTATAACTAATCTTCAAAAATAATCTTCTCTCAATTCGTACCCTGAGCTTTGATACCACTTATAAGAAGTTATACGGAAACATATTGAACATCAAGATTAGTAATAAGTGAAAAATAAATCACATCACAAAAGAAACATAATATTTAACGTAGTTCGACATCAATTACCTACATCCACGGATGAGGAGATAAATCCACTATATTATAACTATACAAGAGTATAAGAGATCACATACCAATCTTGTATTCTACCCGATACATAATATAATAGAACTTTAAAACTATTCTATGTTTCACTTACTCAATCTTGTTGTTGTTTCTGCATCCCTTTTATGTCTCTTCTTATATACCTATAATAGTATTTATCCTTTATGTCTAGTCACTCTTTCATTACTAGAACTGATTCTCAACCTCTATATTTATATGCCAATGTAGAGATTTTTTATTCCTAATAGGAGTAAGACCTATTTATTATACAATTCTATTTTTCTATTTCTTCTACTTTCTTACTTCTTATAGAAGCCAACTTAAATTAGGAAATGAGTCATAATCCCAACAACAATTAAGTGGATGCCTTAACCTCCAGTTCCAACATCATGTCGGTCACTCTCTGTTCTGAATTCCAAATCCAGTTGATGTCACTCACAAGTTCATTATGCACATATTTGCATGCCATCTGGTCTAAAATGTGTGCAGTTGGCAAGGCACGATGTTGCAAGACAACATGTCAGCAACCAACATCCCAACACCATGAATTGTAGAACATCTTATATATAGCATGTTTTATTTGTTTTTAGATATATAGATGAGAAAATTGTATACCAAGATGGAATAAGTGTTCACAACATCAATTCATAAATTCAAAGTCGCTTGACAAGGTCGTCATACTTGCGAATATGTGTCATGTTGTCTGAAATTAGAATCGCTAACCGTGCATGATGTCGTAGCATGACAATATGTCAAGTGAATCTAAATCACCTTAGATGTAATTTGTTTGCTTAACTTTTAGAAACATCGATGATAAAATTTAGCACCTACTAGTATTGTTCACAACATCAACTAATAAATTGATAGTTCGGTCTAATGGATTCCTCTGTCATGACAAAAAAAAGAAAACTCCTCCTCATTATATATGTCTATTATTTAAGCAGTTTTACTTGATATAAACACCGTTGACAACTTCATCTATGTGTGCATCTGTGCATGTTAGAAAACAAAACCCAAACAGATAAGGATGCGTGATTCTTTGTGGAGTAATAAGGGTGCATAATTCTCGAGGTGATAAGCTTAACAAATTTAAACTCAGATGGTAATCCAACAGATGAGGAAACTCCAATAGTACAAATTCTATCAAGATTTTAAGAGATATTTTTTTGATCATATCTTCATTATATATATATATATATATATATATATATATATATATATATATATTTATATAAAAAATTTTGTTGATTGA
>JANLJB010030281.1:0-19014 GCA_026212285.1 Bursera cuneata | reverse complement strand
AAAAAAAAAAAAAAAAAAAAAAAAAAAAAAAAAAAAAAAAAAAAAAAAAAAAAAAGCCAAAACGGAGAATAGTGATTCATAAAGCAAAGAATCACAGCAATTCAAACACAAAGCCTTCATACAAGCATTTCATCAAACACAAGGAGTGTACCAAAATCGTTAACAGAACCCCTTCCAGAAGGAATCGGAATCAGACACCAAACAAAATCAACTTCTCGGAATCAGACACCAAGATAAACCGCTAATCCGCAAGCAAAAGTAATCGGCGATGTGTGAGCAGTCGCGGAGAAAGGCAGTGGCGGAACAGATGCAGTGACAAGCGGGAAGTGAGGGCTGCACTTTTGAAAGGGAGCAGGAAATGGTCAGACCGCACCAGCCGCAACCAACTGCACAGTCTGACCAGTCCCCTTTTGGGCGACTTTTTCCGTTTTCCGGCTAAGTTTCCGGCGATTTCTGGTTTTTTTGGCCAATTTTTCTGTATTTCTCATGTTTTGGTGACTTTCAGGTGGTTTTTTCTGCTTTTACCGGTGCCGGTTGTGGTGGTTTGTGAGAGAATTGAAAGTCGAGAGAGAAATAGAAGAGGGGATATTTTAGGGAGATTGGGTTATTTTGAATAGGCAAATGATAAAAAAGGCCTGGAGCGATATCCGCAAAGCCCCTAATAATTAGGACTATTTATGTTAATTCCCTGGAACAAAATGATAAAATCACAAACCCTGTGTTGGGATTTTAGATGCATCAGTGACATTTTGAGAGAACAAGTATCATAGAGTATGAGAGAATTAAGCAACCAGTCATAATAAATACACAATTGGGACTCTTGTTCTCATCAAACTAACAATTTATATAAGCAAACACCTTGCAAAACACACAACTGAGATAGTAGAAACTTACAATGCAAGTATAGAACAAACGGATTGTATGAAGGTTAGAATGAGGAGAATAACAGCTGCAACAACAGAGATAGAGGCCCATGGCGTGTTGAAGTATTTTTGTTTTAAGTTTGCCATCGACTTGTGCCAACAAACTCTGCTGTAGGCATTTAGTTGTTCAACAAGACAGGAATAGTAATAGTTACGAGGGTGTATAAAAGCTTGGTTGACCAGCCTGTGAATAACAGCCATACCGCCCTCATTTTCCCAGAGCAAATTTTCAATAATTTGGTTTTGAACAAGTATTTCCTCATCTTTTGGAGTTTTGACAAGATAATTGATGACTAGAATATAGTCATTCACATAGCTGGTAGTGCCAGATAATTGCTCAAAGGCCATCAGATTTATGAATAAACTTTTTAATGAAGTATCTATTGTCAATTGTGGGATTTGCAGAATGCCATTTGTGAATCCAATGTCAAATAACATTTTACCTGGAACCAACTCAAACTTGACTCCAGCTTGCTGAAGTTCTGTTATAGTAGCTGTGGTCACATTTTTTAGTAACTTCCTTGGGCGTGGCTCTGGTGGTTGAAGACAAAGTCTTAACCAATCAAGTAAGTGTTCTGCTTCGCAGAAATGGCTCTCAACCAAACTTTCCTCTATGAATAAATTATCTTCAGATAGATACACTCTCAACAACGAAAGGGTTAGCTCGGACATTGAAGGTCCCTCGTCATGGTCAGTAGACATTGAGCTCATGGCTAGGTCAAACAAGTCCTTAAGAATGAACAATGGGAGCTGATTTTCTAGCTTCCATATGTCATGCCATACATCAATGCTCATGGAACGTGATATTTCTAGAAACTCATTCACTTCCACACCGGCAACGTAATATTTGTACATGGTCTGTAGAAACTCAATGATGAAGGCAGCATCCACTAATATCATTTTCACAAACTCATGACTTTCCATAATAACAGCTTCTGCGTAACATGCACGCAAATCTACTTCTCTATCCTTTATATAGAAAAGAAAAACTTCAATACTTATCTTAGTTTGTTTAAGAAAATCCTGAAGACAGGATAGTTTATACTCTTCCATAGCTTTTAATTCTTTCCCACCATGATGAAAAGGGCCAATTGAAACTACTGTTGGAGTGCAGTCGCTTTCGTTCAACTGTCGAATTCGTTTAGGAATTCTGTAGATGCAACGGTTTCTGGAATAATGATGCAAGGCTTTAAGCTCCTCTTTCAAAGAACTTGCTAACCTCCCAATATCAACTGATGCATGGCTGCTTCCAGCCATCTTACTGTTGGTGCATTTCAACAGAATCAATGAAAATAAGGAAAACTTCTTATCTTAAAATATTTAATCTTATATGAAAATATAATCATATTACCAATTATATAGAATATGAATTATCAAGGTATAACTTAATTATAATATCATTTAATTAATGAGACTCTACTGACAATTAAAAATTATGAAAAAAAAATTAATTTTAATTTTAAAAGTTCTATATACTAGTAACAATTCTATCAAGCGAATTAAGTCGAAATCTATTTTTTGATAGGCATGTTTGAATTATCTAAAAACTAAATAAATTTACCCAGTTCTTTTAGTTTTTTTTTTTTTTTTTAAATAGTTTGTGGCCCTTTATCCTTGTTAATCAATTTGTTGTGAAAGTAGGGTTAAGATGTAATTATCTTTTATTCCAGTTCGTTAATATTAAACAATTGAATTATAATAGATAAATGACTATCAATTAGATTTAAAAAAATAAACAAAAAGTTTAAATTTGAATAATCTAACCCTATATAAATACACACACACACATATATATATATATATATACATTTGTAATAATATCTGAAAATAATTATTTTTATAATTAAAACTCAAATTGAAAGTATAAAAAAAAAAAAAAATTCATTTTCACATTTGATATGTTACTTTTTATCATTATATCTAAAATTTGTTTTGAAAAGAATGTAACCAAAAGTAATTTTATATATTATGTGAACTTTTTATTAATTGATGTGTGCTAATATTAATGAAAATAAAGCATAAATAAAAACCTATTTGCAAACATAAAGAATTCTTTAACCTTTTATCTTAGAATGAGTTTTTACGTACAGGGTTTATTCTACCCTGAATTTTACAAAATCATAAACATTCAAAGGATAGAAAGGCCTATATTATTCACAAATCACAAGTACAACATGTATAAACAAGGGTTTATTTACGTGCTTACTTGCTCACGCTGAGGATCTATCTGTGGACGGCCAAGTTAAGCCAAAAAGATTATAAAAAACTTAGACTGAGTACAGAATCAAGATCTTGAGGGCTTGAGATGTAGCTCTGAATTGAAATTGCCATAATATTGAAAGTAAACAGAAGCTTGTTTCTTCTCTCTACAAACAAGGAAATGCAACTCTTCTTCAAGTCAATTACTTGCACGATTAATTACTTGCTTACAATAAGATACCTACCTTTGTGGATGGCCAAGTTAAGTGGAGAATATTAGAAATACTCGGAATAACTTTGAGGAAGAACCTAACCAGAAACTTGTTAATAAAGTAAAGTATACCAAGATGAAACATAAGGTAAGGTATCCATAAACATTCTCCCAACACTCAATTTTTTTTAAAAAATAAATTATTATTATGTATGCCTTTTTTTTTAATACCAAAAACTATACTTTCAAACAAGTTGAGATTTTTTTAACAGTTAATTTAATAAGAATGTCAAAGTTGTCACATATCGATGCTTTTAATATGATAGCAAATGTTTAATTTGGTTTCGTAAAAAGAACTTTTGGCTGTATCTTGATATGTCAACTTCCACTTTCAACCATTCAATTCAGTATTATATATCCTAAGTTTTTATTATCTTAATTTTTTATTGAATTTGTATAACTTAATTATAATATCATTTAATCAACTGCACTCTGATTGACAACAAAAAATTATGAAAAATTTTAATTTTAATTTTAAAAGTTCTATATACTACTAACAATTATATCAAACGAATTATATATAATAATAATATCTTAAAAATTATTATTTTGTAATTAAAACTCAAATTTAAAGTATTAAAAAAAATTCGTTTTCACATTTGATATGTTAGTTTCTATCATTATATCTAAAATTTGTTTTGAAAAGAATATAACCACAAGTAATTTTATATATTATGTGAACTTTTTATTAATTGATGTATGCTAATATTAATGCAGATAAAGCATAAATAAAAAACCTATTTGCATACATAAAGAATTCTTTAACCTATTTGCAGACATATAGTAGGGTTTCTTCTACTATGGATTTTACGGAAATAGAAATACTCAAAGTATATTATTCACAAGTACAACATGTATAAAAAAGGGTTTATTTGCGTGCTTACTTGCTCTCGGTGAGGAACTATCTGTGGACGGCCAAGTTAAGCCAGAAAGATTAGAGAAAACTTAGACCGAGGACAGAATCAAGACCTCGAGGGCTTGAGATGTAGCTCTGAATTGAAATTGCCACAATATTGAAAGTAAACAGAAACTTGTTTCTTCTCTCTACTAACAAGCATATGCGAGTCTTCTTCAAAGCCAACCATGGCTGCTGACAACTAATTCGTAGGGCCACTAGGAATTACTTTCATCGTTAAGGACAAAAATAGATTTTGTAATCAGCACCGCAAACTTTGAACAAAAATAGTTCAATTCAACAATGATATAACTATATTCAAAACTCTTAACAATTTTTAGATTATCTTAACTATTCTTGTATGTTAGAATATACATCATAGTATGCTAAACTATACTAGCTTCTATACTAGATTATATGATTTAGAGATAATCACATATGAATTTGATTCAATGACTTTTGTTTTGCTTTTATTTTATACAGGATATCTGTTTATAATCCTCTACCTCCCTAACGCATGGTTTAGGCATTTAACTCCAATTATATTGAATAACATATGCGTATATGATTTTGAGGTATCAAGGATAATACTAAACTTTGTAGTTAATTGGCATTCTAAAACAGTTAATTATATACTCACCTATTTTGTTTGGCTATGATACCAATCCTTTGACCCGTGACACCTAATTATACGTTGTTAGTCAAAAAGCGTTGGGACATAGATTATTCAAGACCATGAGAGCCTTTCATATTTATTCATCAATGTTTTGGAGAATATTAAAGAATGATTTTTGGTAATTTAAAACCTGAAAAACTTTGAAATTCCTAAACCAAAGTCCAAAGCCATTATTTGCATAAAAGTCAATCTGCACTACACTTGCACACATTAGCACTTAGTTTCCTGTCAACATTATCTAATAATTCCATACCATTAACAATTGGTTATAGACACAAGGATCCCAAAATTGATGAAGAACTCATAAAAAAATTATCTCTAGAAAATTACGATAAGGTACTAGTAGATTTTAAAAAAATCTTTTGACTTACAAAAGAAAAATATTATAAAATTTGAACAATAATTTCTACCAAAAGATTATACAATTCAACAAGCATTAATAAAGGAAGATAAAACATTAAACGATAAATATCAACAAATGCTTAAAGATCTTAATAATCTTGAAACCAATATCAATAATTTATAAGAAAAGTTAGCAAAAAATTGTTAAATGGCTTTAGAACAATATTATCCAAATCTATTAGAGCAACTAAAAGAGCTTAATCATCAAATTACAAACTTAGAACAAAGATTAGTACAATTAGCTTTTAGAAATTGTTCTAGGAATGCTTATAATTATAACAATCGATTATTAGAAACATTAAAATCTAAGAGAAGAGACTTATTAATCAATTAAAGATGTTGAATTTTTTGTCTAATATCACCGTTTTGTTAAAGATTCATGTTTTGACTGACAATGTGTAATCAAACGTTTTCTAACCAATGGTTCAAGAAAAATATGTAAATTTGCAAGACTCCCTATGATTAAAACTATTGCTCTATGGATTATGTTTATCTTTCCAGATAATACTTCTGTTAAAATCCAAGCAACACTTGATACAGGAGCCAACATAAATTTTGTCGAAGCAAAATTAATTCCAAAAGAATTTAAATTAAGAAAAATATGGGTGGATAGTTTATGGAAGTAAGTTTAATTTTACTATACTTTCACAATGTTACAATGACATTAATATATTATATAGGGTCAGACTATTAAGACTTAATTTTTTTTTTTTACTTAATTTTACACATTATTTGATGATTTACTATAAATAATAGTTATAACTCCACAAATCCACAAGTGAGTGGGTATACCAAAGAAAAAAAATCTCGTTAACTCTTTGATTATAAACAGCAAAATAAGAAAATTCATATATAATTCACATAAGAAGATTTTAAATCATAAAAAAAAAAAAACTAAGTTTGTTTATCCAAAGAATATTGGAAAAAGTAGTTATTAATCCATTGCTATTGAGATGTGATTTTATTTTGATTCAGTTTGATGTTTTGTTCCACACGAATCTCATACAAGCAAGCTTATGGTAATTATTTGCCTTCAATGAACGAAGCAGTCAAGACCGTCTAGATACAAAAAACAAAAAATATAAATAAAATAAGAAAGAAATGGAAACTAAATAACTTTTACTCTTGCATTTCTTGTATTTCATGTATTTCTAATTCTATTATTATTATTCTTATTATAGTTATAGGGTTATAAGGACTCAAACCATAGACCTTCTCAGTAAAATAGATTGAATTGATTCTTATTAAAATGATTCGAAACTCTTATATACATAGGAGAGATTGATCACTGACTACATATAGACAAAAAATAGACTTAGACATATATACTAGTGTTATTAGAATATTAGTTAAATAAAATAATTTTAAATCTTAAAAAAATCATATTAAAAAATGATAAATATGATAAAATATATCGAATGAAATGAGCCTAAAATCTAGAAATAAATAATAAATCATATTAACCCTAGTAAAAATACCACTCCATCTAAATTGATTCCTAATTAATACAAATAATTAAAAGAAAAGAGTCATAAAAATGTTATCGACCAAATGGTATTCCATATGTGGCCGTTCATATATTACTTGGTAAGATAAATATGTGTTATATAATCAGATGAAAGCCAAAGCATTTTCCTACACTTATACAAATCTCTTAAGTGACACATGTTATATTAGATGGCTATTTTTCATTGGTTGAATTGTACTATATAAACGCGTTTTGGCCTAATGAAATGGGATGTACGAATGTTTCTCTTAGAGAGCAATAACATCTCTCTTTCTTTCATTTCAATATTTTTGCTTTGTTTTCTTATATTTGCACTCTTAATTTGATTTTGTTTGTTTTATAATTAAATTTATAACATGTTATCAATACGAGACTCTCCTCAAATTATTATAGGTACAAATAATGTAAAGTGTTATGATCAAATTATTGTAGATACAAATTATTACACTTGATCAATGCATGGAAGAATCATATTAAAGCCAAGGTAAATTTTTATGCTCGTACAAATCTCTTAAGTGACACATGTTATATTAGACGGCTATTTTTCATTGGCTGAATTGTACTACGTAAACAAACTTTGGCTTGATGAAATGGGATGTAAGAATGCTTCATTTAAAAAGCAATAACATTTCTCTCTTTCTTTCCTTGCAATACTTTTGCTTTGTTTTCTTATATTTGCACTCTTAACTTTATTTTGTTTGTTTTATATTGTTTGTTTTATAGTTAAATGTATAACAAAAAAAAAAAATCCTTTAAAACCAAAGCTCAAAGGACGCTGAAAATTGTCCCATAAACTATTATTACTCTTCTTTTTCCTCTCAAAAATACGTTTTGTCCCTTGAAGTATTATTAGTCGCTTCTTTGTTCCTCTAAAAAATACGTTTAATTTCTTGCTATTTTTCACACTTCCTATAATTTATACACGCCAAAAAAAAAAACCAAAAACAAAAACGAAGACACCCGTTTGCTTGCTCTGCCCGTTCTTTGGTGGCTCAAAATTTGCTTTTGTCTCAGGTAAACACCCAATTACCCATCTTTATTGCTTATGCATGCGTGAAGAGTCATCGGACTTTCTTTGCAGTTTCAGGATTTGAGTTTGTTTTGATTTTGAATTTCGTAGTCTTCATTTGTCAAACACAGTTTGATCTTGAGCCTAAGAAAAGTAAGTTGCTGGGGACTAGTTGTGTTCTTTTGTGGAGCATTGAGTATGTTAGTGAGATTGAGTTTCACAATGACAAAGAACGTTTGTGGATAAGATTTGGTGCAATTTGGAGTTGGGTTTTGAATAGATAGTGAGTAGTAACAGGATTAGCAGTAGGTGGCGAATCGATTGATAAAAAAGATAAATGATGAAATTTTCAGGAAATTCATTCCTACATAGATGCTGAGCTTTTGAGAAAGAAAAATGTTCCATTTAAATATACCTATGCTACTTGATCTTTGATTAAAATACCACCTGTTCTTTGTTTTTGACAGTTTTGATGCTGAGGTTGTAGCAATCCTGAGGTTAACTATTTTGATAGAGGGATGGTTTAGTGGATCAAATTGTTTTATAGTCATATCCAATGATCTTTTGGAGGATTGTTTGTTAGTTTACCTTTTTTACAGTGATAAATTGCTTATGTGAACAGTCAATATAGCATGATCCGGGTCTTCAAGCTAAGACCACTTCTTATTGGAAATGCTTTCTGAAGCTTGTAAATGGGTATTTGTAAGGGGAATTCATGGTCTCAGAATCCAATTAAATATGGACTTGTATTTTTCTCAAATAGTAAGCTCAGATAATTTTGTTTGATTCTAAATTCTGATACAGACTTTCACATGCAGTTCTTAAGACATTTCCGTGATGTTTGATCCTATGTAAGATGTTGGAATACTTTTTACTGTCTTCTTTGATCTGATAATTTCTAGCCGTACTTGAGAATATGCTGTTTAATTCTACTAGTGGACAAAAGTTAGTTTTTATAGTGGTTCACTAATTTTTATAGTGGTTCATGTTTCCTCTATTTCTCTTGTGCCTTTAATACAAGCGATGCAATTTAATTAATCCTTGTTTACACAAATTGTTTTTAAAGTTCTGTAGCAAGTCCTGCATTTGCATTTCTGTACTGCCTAATCTGCATTGTTGCAAAATCTTGTATTTCAATGATATGTTTGTTATGTATGTGTATGCAAACATGTGTGTACATACAAATTATGTGATTTCTGTAATATAGTTATGACCTGTTATTCTGTAGGCTTTTGCAACACAGCTTCCATTTTCAACATTATTCAAAAATTTATATTTAGTTGACAGCAGTTATTGCAATATGCACAGGAGATTGCCATCTCGTTATTATACACCTTATGTACTAGGAAATGGATGATGATATAATAGTACATAATGGCGGATGCCATTGTAGGAAAGTAAGATGGCGAGTTCAAGCGCCAAGTAGTGTTGTAGCTTGGAAGTGCAACTGTTCTGACTGCTCCATGAGAGCCAATGTTCATTTCAGTGTTCCTTTTGAGAGGTTTGAGCTTTTGGGAGATTCCAAAGAGTATCTTACAACCTATAGTTTTTGCACTCATACGGCAAAGCACACATTCTTTAAGGTTTGTGGCATCACTTCATTTTATATTCCACGTGGAAGTCCAGATAAGTTTGCAGTTACATTCAGGTGTGTCAACCCAGGAACTCTGTCCCATGTTGAGATTAAGCATTATGATGGGTGCAATTGGGAGAATGCAGACAAGCAAACGGGGGCTGCTTCATCTTCAAAGACTGAATAGCCTAAAAATCTAGGCCCAATTGCAAGTTCCAGTTTTTTATGGTTAGCAGGAAGTTTAGTGTAAAAGTTGTAGTGCTATAACTCTGTAACATTAGAAGTGGAGTTTTGATGAAGAGGATGCCACTGTTCATATGTTTAGTTTTGTTACTTTCTAATAGTAATTGTAAGTACAAAAGGCACAAGTAATGTCCCCGGATTAGAAATACCTGCTAATCTTGATCTTGTGTTCTAATGACTAAATGATTTCTGTTCACATAGAAAATTTATTGATAGAGAAATTTATCAAATAGTCTTGTGAAAAAGTCAAATAGACTTTAGGGGTGTGCCCAGAGCCTGATGGTTGAACTACTCCAGGTCAGCTTTTTTGGTTATTCAGGATTTGTGAGAAGAAAGAGACAAAGTTTAAGGGTTATAGCATCATACTTATTGCAAAGAGAAATACACTTATTCATGAGGTTGTTTAATTGATCTTTATTCCTGTAAGGAAAGAGAATTTTTTCCAATGATTTTCCTTTCATTCATTTGCCTTACTAAGCGGTTTGGTTTAACTAACAGCTTTGTGCTTATGACATTTTTAGATGTGCCAGCTTATGCTGCCTTAGCCATTTTTCAGTTATTTAATTGCTTCTAGATTCAAGTTTCAAGTGAATTGTGGTTATACTTGTAGTAGGTTTTAGTTTGGTTGACTCCTTCATAGGCCTTGAAACTTATAATATCCTCACCTACCGAGCTTAAGATATAGAGTTCCATTACTATTAATGGGTGGCTCTACGACTTTTTATGGGCACTGTCATCCCAGGTAATTCAGTCTTATGGTTCTTCATTATCTGCATTTGGCCTTTTTTTCCTAGGTGCTCATTTTGTATAGGCTTTTAGTTTAATGTTTCTGTTCAGCGGGCATGGTTGTTGGCAAGAGCTTATTGAATCCATCTTTTGGGCTCATAATAAATTAAAAGATGCTCCGTGCTACTCAGCCTAGAGCCTTTAGCATTTTACAAGCAATTATGACAAGATGGAGATTATATTTTGCTGTAATCAAGAGGTTTTGATCCACTCTTTCTAACATTTTCTGGAATAATGTAGTTGGAGTCCTCAAAATGGTATACTACTTCCGATAGATCTGTGTCAATTCATGAGGACCAATCTACTTCATTATCCAAATTCCAACAAAAACTTTTGTTACTTTTTGTTGTGAAGTAAATCAAGACTCATATCATGATTATAAAGCACTGCCCTGTAAACAAAGGAGTAATGTTTTACTTTTTAGGCATATATACATAAAATCTGTGTTGTCTGAAATAGATATGTTCTATTATTCCTGGCGCATTTGTAATCACAGCTTTTGTTCTCACAATTTTAGGGTTATTTGTTGATTGCAGCTACCTTAAGAGACACACAAAGGAAATTACTGTCTTGTTTTCTCACTGCTGTAAATTTGTACTGGGAAATGGATCATGATATAATAGTACACAATGGAGGATGCCACTGTGGTAAAGTAAGATGGCGAGTCCAAGCACCAAATACTGTTGTAGCTTGGAAATGCAACTGTTCTGACTGCTCCATGAGAGCCAATGTTCATTTCATTGTTCCTTCTCAAAGGTTTGAGCTTTTGGGAGATTCCAAAGAGTTTCTTACAACTTACACTTTTGGCACTCATACAGCGAAGCACACATTCTGCAAGGTTTGTGGCATCACTTCATTTTATGTCCCGCGATCAAATCCGGATGGAGTTGCAATTACGTTCAGGTGTGTGGATCCGGGAACTCTGTCCCATGTAGAGATTAAGCATTATGACGGAAAAAATTGGGAGAGTTCATATGATCAATCAGGGGTTGCTGCATGTTCTATGTTAGAAGAGCCAACATAATTGGCACCGACTGCAGCTTACAAATTTGGTCAAGTCGGAAAATCTATGTTTGGTGTATAAGTTTTACTGTAATCTTGATTATAACTGTAACTGCATAAGTTACAAGTACAGTTTCTAGACACATACACATGTTACAGAGTTATAGCACTACAACTTTTACACTAAACATCCTGCAAACCATAGAAAAATAAAATAAATAAATAAAATTAAAAAAATAATGTAAATAAAACTCCACTTCTAATGTTACAGAGTTATAGCACTACAACTTTTACGCTAAACATCCTGCAAACCATAGAAAAATAAATAAATAAATAAAATTAAAAAAAAATAATGTAAATAAAAGCTAAATCTTTATGTCTCGCAATGCTTCTTCTTGCGCGGGCGGAGATCATATTTTGTTGTAATTGAAGAGGTTGTCATCCAATTCTCTCCAATTTCTTCGGGAAGTCCTGGCTTGTAGTTGGGGTCTTCAAAATCATCTACTTCCTCTGGTAAATCATCTCTTTCAATAAATGAAGGCCAGTCTACATCACTATCCGAGTGCCACGGCAACTCTTTGTTTCTTTCCATGTCATTAACCTTTTCAAGTAGTGTTTGTAGCATCCGATGATTCATGATCTCATAGTCCCTGCATAACCAAAAAGAAGCATCTTTTTAGTTATAGAATTCTATGCGAGTCTTTTCAACCTGAACTGCCCTGTGAATTTTCATTGCACAAACCTGTATGTACAAATGGCATGTAGAAGCTGAAATGCAGACAGGACCAGAAATATTGATCTAACGAGATTTATTATCCATGTTTGTTTCTCAATATCATTTGTTGTGAATCGGAGTATTACAACTTCTATCAAGAATGTAAGGCAGAGTCCTGAGAAAGGACAAATAACTTTTTAGCACTGGGAACTGAATTTCACATAAAATCTTTTGAAGATAAAAAACATGCGCATACCAATATATAGCCTGGGCCTAATGGTGTATGTTTGCTTTGTACTGGTGAACATGTAGATGATGAAGATAGTCATGGAGTAGATGAAGAAAGCCTTGATTGTTCGTGATTCCAACAACATGGTATTGTGCAAAGTAAATAGCTTATCCAGAGCAATGAACATGCTAGCTTGCTTTGATTCGAAAGCTTCCTGCAAAAGGAGAAATCCATTTAAACACTAATCCGAGCAGTAACTTCATTAAGAGTGGTGAGGCTGGCTTATAGGAAATGCAAACCTGAGCTGCCAATATTGATCTGGAGTTTTCAACCAGGTGATCATGGACTTTCTGAAGCTGTTCTTGTCGCTTGAGAAGCTCTTCCTGTTGTCTATGGCCATATTCAGCTAACTCTTGCAGAGTATTCCTGTAATTCAGAAAAAAATAGTTAGAGAAAACTTATTGAATTATTTTGATTTGATTTCCTGGTTTCATTCCTGTTTTACCTGCTCTCTGCAAGTGCTTCAGACTGAAATTTAGTTAAAAATTGAAGACCCTCGAGTGCTGTACTTTGTCCTTGAAGAAGTTTTTTTTGCTTATCTAAAGAAATCCCTGCCATGCTCCCAATATCATCCGCTTTCTTTTGCAGATTTTCCATCCTCGAAGACATTGCATTTCCCACTTCACTTACTTTCTCCTCTATTTTGACAGCCTCATCTCTCAAGTTATCTACTTCTTGACCCAAATTACTGTAAGCATCATGAAGCATTGCCATCCCCTCGTCCAACTTTTCTTTCATTCTCACTTGCCCTTCTCTCAGCTCTGCTTGAGAGGAAGCAATTTCCTTGGATTGGTTATAAACAGCTTTTGAATGCCTTGATAAAACATTCATATGATCTTGCACATCCTTTGCAGTTTGAGCTACACTTTGAACCCGGTCATCAACCGAATTCAAAGAATCATAAATCTGGTTTGAGCTCTGAAGTAGAATATCAGATTTCTCTTCTATGGCGTCCAACTTGTGTTCTGTATATTCTGCTGAACTCTTAAGGTCATTCACCAGTCTCTCTGTTTCATGTTGGAATGCATGAGCCCTGGAAAAGAACAAACAACAAAATTTGTCAGTCTCTTCTAAACAATTGAAAACTCCGAATTCGATCTTGCAAAAGAATTGTTAAACTTAACTGTAACTGATAGCAGATAGAGTTTGTTTCCAATAAAAAAGCCAGATAAGTCTTATGCTCCATGTCGTCTATTTTCTTTAGGCAATGAACCATGGCGGATTTTGGATCACAAGAAGGGAATGGAGGTCTCCCAGAGTCTTTCTGAAAGCAATCACTAAGATGCCAAGCAAATCTAGACCTTTTCTCTTCAATAGCAATAATCTCTGAGCACCCAGCAAACAGGTGTCTATAAGCATTTTGCCAGCAAGCGTTTGAGCCAACCAATTTCCCCTTGGCATCTTCAACCAGCTGCTTTCCCTTCTCGTTGTGAAGACCCTTTATAGAGAATTCAGCAACAAAACCATTGGAAGCGTCCTTTTTTCTCGAAGAGTAATAAAAATCATTCGATTGAGTTCTCTCTGTAGAAGAACTAGAAGAAAAAAACCAACCCCACGCCTGGCAGCACTTTGGCGAAACAGTGAATAAAATAATCAACAGAAGCATAAGATGAGGACAACCCATCTGAAAATTCTACAATTTTTTCGATTCTTTACCAATTTTGTGAAACCTGCAGCAACAGAGCATTCAAGTTCAATAAATGTATTTATGTTTATGTTTCCAGAGGTTAAGGCTTGTATAAAAATAAAAAACATGCATTTAATTTCTTCTTCGCATAAACTACATACATGAATGAATGGTTATATAGGGAGAGTGAACAAGAAGACATTTTGTAGAACTAGAAAACGATGTGAAACTTGAAGTGCAAGAAAAGAAGTCTCAGAATCTGAAAAAGAGAATTAAATATAAAAAGGAAGATTGTGACTTGTAATAACACTAACACAGAAGGGACATCGTCGATCATATAATTAACTAATTAAAAGAACATCACAGAAGATGATGAAGAGAAGTAGAGTCGTTTCTTCTGTTTCTAGTATTGTTGACTTGTGTGTACAAATATTTCAAGGCCTGATTGTAATCTAAGTTTTCTGTAGCTTTCTGGGCGTTTTATTCTAAGATCAAACGTAATTTCCTATAAATTTTTAATACTATCTGCTACATATGTCGCATATTTATTTATTGACCAAAAGTGAATAAGAATAATTTTTTCAAAAATAAAAAACACACCAGAAAGTAGTCCATGACAAAAAGCGAAATCATCAAGGAATTGGAAAGAACCCTTTAATTCCTCTACTATCAAAACATACATATCAAAAATTATTTGAAGTGACTAATAACAGTATCCACCATAGCAAAAACTCTCTCTAACATGGTGTTGTTTTATTTAGAAGAGAGAAAAGTGGAGAGAAGTTGTACTATAAAAAGCCTCAGACTCTGATAGACAGATGAAGGAAAAGATTAAATAGAAAAAAAAAAAAAAAAGTAAAAATTCAGAGTGAAAGTAGAGAAGAGACCAAAGTTTTGATAGTTATTGTTAGATTGTGCTGTGTTTCTGTGTTTATGTGTGTAAACTTACTTGTGGAATTGAAGAGATTAATGGAAACATAATTATAAGTAGAAATTGGAAAAGAAACAGATATGACGGTTGAAGAGGAAACAAAGAAAACGTTGCATGTGTTTCTCAAAAGACAGGATCCTTTGTATCCCTTTTGCATTAATTTCCCCTTGAATTTCATATTTATGTGCATTCAAGTTTCTATTTTTGACAATCCTCTAAGAAGAAAGAACTTATCACATCAATAATGAGTAGAATTTTCCATGGAAGCAAACAAGCAAAACCTGACAATTATTCTTTTTTTTTTTTCCCGATTTGTTTAAGTAATTCTATTACTGTATATAATAAGATGTTTAGGATGTTGGGAGGAGCTGTTATGTATGACCGTTTTAGTGTCTTGGGAACTTTTTTCCTAAAGCTTTTGACGTTATCGCCCCAAGTTTCTGAAAGCTGCCATGCTTGCACGCAAAAATTCTTAAAATCATTATAGGAAAATTGATAATTAGATTTCATAAATTATATTCAAATTTAAAAAAATAAATGGGGTTATATAAAACTTTAAAATAATCTCTACACCACCTCTTTTAACTACACAGCATTTTTATTTTATTTTTTAAAAATAAAAATGATTAAGCTGCTTATAATTCTAAAAATAAATTATGTGACTAATTAAAGTTAAAACTTAGACTTAATTACATGAAAATAAAATTAAAACGAAATAATTAATTTAAATTGATGAGAAAAAATTATTATATGAATACTTTCCTTAGTAAATCATGTAAGTGTTTAATATTTTTTTAAAAAAATTATAAAATATTTTCATGTAATCAACATCAATCAACTAAATTACTTGTATTGATTATATGCATTATTCTTTAAATAAATAAATATAAAAGAATAAAAAAAATTAAACCTTTCAGTAATAGATATACTTGAGAGTGTTGAAAATCTTTTTAAAGACATGTAACCCCTCAAAGATTTGTAAGGAAGCTGGGGTACGAATACCTTTATTCTGCAAGAAAAATTTTATATTTTTAATCATGAATATCCATATAATAAAGTAGTCAAAAATATTTATAAGGTCCAATATTTTGTTAGATGTTAATGGAAGGCATGAAGCACAAAGGTCTTAATTATTGAGACAATTACATTAAATTATTTTTTTAGCAATAACTCTTAACAATTAAATGAAATGAAATAAATTCTTAATATTTATGGTAAATTTTTAGATTACAATCTTATTAAAACTGAATTTACTTAAATGTTCATAAATAAAAATCCTGAATAGTGAAACTTCACTTGAAATTTGTTTCTTCTGTACTATTTATAATTATTATTTAAAACAAATCTGGAACTGTGAAAGATTATTTGGAAGATATTCTTGTATGGTATAATTGGTAATAATTGAATTCAATCTTAGGCTACACTAACAAAGGCTGGTTTCAAGTAGCATACAAAGCATCATCTCAGCTGACTATAGGAAGGAAATCCAATGGAAAATACACAAAAACAAAACACTTCCCAGAGCATCCACCATTCTTCATTCATGTTGCTGCTTCATGCAACCAAATGTAGAATCATTTTCTACCCCTCTAACTTCTATTAGTATGAAGAATAGCCAGAATTTATTGTTTCTATCCCTTATTACAAGAATTTTCATCTTTTAGAGGATTCTGCTTTTTTATATTATTATTTAAAAATAAATAAATAAATTGTGCCCCTAGATTGGTAATATTACTGGCTCGGAACTGTAGTGTTTCCTTCTACAAGCTTGATTTCATTTTTCAGTCCTTGCAAAGTAGCTTCCCTAGAATTCTGTGTCTCACCAGTACCGGCTTTACCTATCAAACTCACAAGATGCTTCAAACAAGAAAGATATTCTGCCCTTGCTTGGGGAGTATCACTTATTGACTTCAGTGTTTCAAACTGCAACAAATGGAAATGTGGGTGATCATTGTTTTCTAAATCCAGCGTAGACAGAAGAGATCAGAACTTTCATTCTGGCAAAAAAAAAAAAAAAAAAAAAAGGTTTATTATTGTTNTGGGTGATCATTGTTTTCTAAATCCAGCGTAGACAGAAGAGATCAGAACTTTCATTCTGGCAAAAAAAAAAAAAAAAAACATGGTTTATTATTGTTGGTTATTTATCAAAGCATGACAAAATTTACACATTAGTTTAACAAATACTGATTATTTCATTTTTAATATATATACTAAGTACCTAAATACGACAGTATCATAGAGCTTTCTAGAATTCTTTGAAAACAAAAGGCTGAATAAAGTCTCTTTTCCCACAGGCTATAACCCGAAAAAAAAAGACCCGGAAGTGAATTAGAGACATTCTCTCTCAAAGATGAAAGAAAAGAAGTGAAGTCACTTGTTTAGTTCTAATAGTTAAAAGTCAGAAGCCTTATGTTCCAGGAGTGAAAAATCATGAAATAAACAAATTATTCAGAATTATGAAACCCAGGATGAAAAAATAACTAAATTCTGAGATGTTTCGGGGAAAAGTTACAGGTTATTTCAACTTTTAATCTCATAACAATCTTCGTGTAAATGTTTACCAATTATATTTCAACCACTTCTTGTGATTTGCTTCTTTTATCAAATCATGAAATGCTATATTTTCTTTCATAGACAGGTTCGTAGTGAATGCTATTAATATAGACTGATCAAACTATAATGTCATGAACTTCTTCATGTGATGAATATAAAAGAGAACGTGATTGAAGCAACAAGCAAGACACACGAGCGCATTTTTGAGAGGTCAACTAATGCAATCTTACCTCTTTGTAAGCGGAAATGCATTCAAAAAGTGCTTTTTCAGCCTCCTCAATAGGCAAATTTTCACCCTGCATTATAGAAAAAATATAATAATGGTTTAACATATCATGAAGAAAACATTTGATAAGATGAATTAAATGACAAATAGGCCCATGATCCAACTAAAACCACTGTATCATTTCTTCCTAATCCAAATGATCAACAAAAATGAGCATTTTAAACGTCCAACATAATACTTATTTTAATTATGCATCTCATGTTAGGCTGCATAAGTGAATATGTCAAAACGAACGTTTTTTTACTATTAAAAACACAGAAATCTTAGGGAAAAAAATAAACCTTAACGTTTAAAGGGGTGATTGCTTTCTAAATTTTTTTTTTAAATTCTGAGAGAGTGAGAGAACATATATCCCTGAGATAAGATATAAATTACAAGGTTTCAACATATTCTCAAGGTTACAAAATGTAAGAGACTGGAAAAAGTGGTACTAATTTCACAATTAAATGGTAGCTTTTTTAAGGTCTTCTCTCTCAAAATTTAATGAAATCCATATCTGAGTTTATATATGTGTGTGTGTGTGTATATATATATATAAATAAATAAAACAACTAGGCGGTTTTACAACATGGTATATATAATAAAAGAAGCTATGGACCATATGAGGACAACCTCATCTCTGTCCTAAAATCTCGTCCCTAAGTCTACATCCCTATCTAAGTATCTAAATAACACTTACTATCAATACTTCCAACAAACAAATATCATCTACCACTTTTTGTGGAGAAAATAATATCAGCAGTAAAAGCATAACTTGACATGTGGAAATTGTCGGGATCTATGAGTATCAAAATCTATAATATATAAACGGATTAAGAAAAATGTTGTAATATTCACATTGAAGTCCAGCAGATCTATGGACCAGCAGTTAATGTATCATTAGAAATATATACTAACCTTTGTCTCTTGTAATTCTAGCTTTGTAATCTCTACTAGCCCCAGAGCTTGAAGTGACTGTAACTGCAGCCACAATCCACAGTCCATTATTTTGTGTTGAGCGATGTATTTCCACCATCCAAAGTACACATTTGATAAATGTCATAAATTAGAAGGTATATATGTTTAATCATCCAAACTACATACTTGCATGCCAATTTATATATATATATATATATATATATATATAT
>JANLJB010030280.1:0-22511 GCA_026212285.1 Bursera cuneata | reverse complement strand
TGCGTATATTCCGAATATACCGCGTATATTCATAATGTGATGCTCTTGGGCACAAATCGTCTAACATTATCTTCATCTTTCCAAAAATTATACAACATAAATTTCATAGATTAATATTTTATTGAACAAAAAATTAATTTAAGAAATGAAAATTCTTTTGAAAAGCTACATGAGATATATATAAAATTTAAAAAAAAAAAGTAAAAAAAAATTTATCTGACTTTTTTTTTTGGTACTTTTAATGTAATAAGATTATATTCTTAGAATTCTAAGAAAGTTTGCATTTAAAGTTTAGCAATGTAGAAATAAATTTGTTTTGTGTAAATCTTCACATCCCAATTTGTATTTAGTTATGAATGTAGAGATCATTCTTATGGACTCCCAACACTCGATGGGTTGGGCCTTTGGGCTCAATATTTTTTGGACACAAAACCAAGTCGAAGCCTACAACTCTAGAAGCCCTACTTATGGGCAATTTTCTTTGGAGCCCATAAGAAGAATAGCCTTTCTCCATCATACACGTTGTGTCAAGAAAATAACAATACAATGACATGAAAATTTTACTGAAACTCCAATTTTCTACAACTTATCCCGTCTTCCTATTCTATTGAACTTTAAAATTTACTTACCTCTTGTCTATTTTATTACTGTCCAAAATTTAAAATTAGTTAATTCTTCTTGTAATGGGATAGATATGAAAACACTTATCATAAAGATTATTGCAAATAATTAATTAATAAGAGACCCGATGGAAAGCTAGCAATACTTTGATATTCAAATCCTTCTTTGCAGCTTCATAGTTTTGAAATCTTTCTTTGAATGCGTGTTTGTTCAAAAAAGAAACCTTTTACCAAACCCTGCACTTTCCACCAAGCTAAGTGTTAAAGTGAAAAGAGAAAAATGAAAATTTATCTTTTGAAAATGAAGAATGTCATCTTTACATATTCAAACGATTACACGATCAAATGGTAGGTTAGCGGCAGACCAAGTTGGCTTAAATTATAATTTATAAAGAGGAATTAATAGAAAGGAGTTGTATGTGAAATTTATTCCATAGATTTGATAGTGTTTGCAGACAGATTTTGACTATTTGAGACATCTCTCGCTTTTGTTCGATTAATCTAAAGCACGTCAAGTTAATTATATATATATATATATATATATATATATATATATACACCTTGTTATTCTGAGGTCGGTTCTCTAAGTTTGAATTTGCTTTAATTGTGTCCTCTCGTGGAAACAGTAGTGTTGGCCATTAATCAAAGTAGGAGAGCTAGTCTAGGGTTTGTGCCAGGATAATTAATTAATATACAATTTACTTTAAAAAAATGTGTAAGTCTTTGTCTAAAATATAGTGAAGCATAGATTCCATTGCTTAACATTTCGACGTCATTCATGACCAAATTAAACTAATTTAATAAAACTTATACAAAGTTTTTCATGTATTTTGAATTCAGTCGTGGAATCTAACTATAGGGGGTAGCCAGGATTTTCTATTAGACTAGGCTAAATTAATTTTTCTATCTCTCAATAGAACACATGCCTTATCATACATATCATGCTTTTTCTTGAGAAAAATTTTGTACTTCTAGAAGTGATAATATGTGCACTGTATGAAAGAAATTAATATAATGAGATTTTTTATTTTTATTTTTATATAGTATATGATATTATCCATTTTGTACCCAGTGGCGGATCCAGACTAAAAGATTTTGGGGTCGAGTTGAGAAAATCAGAGATTGGGGGGTTATTGGGAAAGATGTACTTATTGGGATTAAGATAAAATAAATTCTATATAATTTAATGTAAAAAAAAAAATTAGGAGGGCCGGAGACCACAGCTATAACTAAGATCCTTCCTTGTTTGTACCTACCATTATATGGTGTTTCTTTTGTAAACATTGGAAAAGGTTTCATATTTATAAGATAAGTGTCATTACAATATCATTTTATGCGAAAGAACCTACTTCTCTGAATATAAATATTACATACAAAATTATGATTACATTGGCACGCCCTTAGTCCTAGATCTACATACCTATGTCTTATAAAAATTTGAAAATAGGTCAATATAATTACACTGTTAAACGTAATTAATCCATTCTATAAAGCAATGTCTAAATTATATATTCAGCATTTTCTTTCACTTTAGCTTGCAGCTTTTTGGAATATAATAAAATAAGCATTACTTAATTACTACCAAGAGTACGAGATTCCCATGAAATACCTTTTCGTCTTCAAAAAAAAATACACGGTGGAAGACCAAGAAGTTGATCATCGATCATGTTGGGGCATGGACTTAATGATTCGGTTAAAAGGGCAAAACATGAAAGGCTTTACTTTAATTGTGATTCACGTGTAAAAAGAGTTGTTCAAGAATTCACCTCACCCATGCAAAGTAAGGCCATGAAAAGTTTTCTGCCAAACAATTGTACTTGAGTTGATGACAAACCACAATGACTTACAAATATTTCAATGGTACATGAAGGCTGCCGAATCTTTTCTTCCTTCTTTCACATTGCTAGTAAGATAGCTTCAAGTGCTCAAACTTCGATTTCACAATGGTTAGTTGAGCGGTATTTGTCTTCGCATATATTCATGTCAACTGTGCAAACTGGTATATTCGAAATTCTAGGTATCGATATAACTTTGATAAAGTCTATGAATTCTCATTAAATCATCCACCCCATCCCTACAAGAATTAATTATAATATGAAATCAATAAGATCATATAACCACTTCTGTGGAAAAACGACAACATTTACCAAATGCTATGGAACTTGAAAAGAATTAATATTGTTGAATGGAATAAGGAGCATACACACAATAAATTGTGTTATGGGTTAGCGCACCAAGTCCCGTGTAATGCGTGATTTGAACTCAAAATTGAACAACTTGAAGAAGCAGCTAATTTAATTTGAATTAAGAACTTGATAGCTAGGTTGACAAGTTTCTTTGATTTCCAAGAATATTGGCATTTGCATGTGCAAAAGAATGTCTATATCGTGCTATTGAAGAATTGAATATATATATATATATATATATATATATATATATATATATATATATTAGGATAACTAGTTCATATATACATATCTTGAGATAAAGAATAAGTTTCCCATAGCTTTGAATAATATTTTTTCAACAATCTAAATGACGCCAGGTAATTTATTAATAAAATATGCCTATCATAGGATAACTAATTCATATATTATCTTATTCTTTATTAATTTATTATTATTATTATAGGATTCTTTTTGCATATATAAGTTGTTAAATGAGAAATTTTAGTGATTTCAGATAAATATTTTCTTTACAAAATCCAGCTGGGATATAGGAAAATTTTTGAGAAAAATTTAACAACCTCTTCTATGTCAATTTTTCCTGACATGGGCTAATTGATGATCAAAATCATACTCAACAATGAACAAATTAAAAGGCATCAAGCATCACGTTTTGTCTAATGCTTTCAACAATGAGCATTGTGCATTGTCTTGTTCTTTCTTTTATTCTTTCCGAGAACATTGAACAATATTTTCTTAATAAATTATTCCTCTTCCATTTGCTAATTGATGATCCAATCATCGTCAAACCTCAGCAAATTACAGGCCATCAAGCATCACGTTTTGTCTAATGCTTTCAACAATGAGAACATTGCGTCCTTGTTTACTTCCTTTTCTTTGTAGTGACACGTGGATGATTGTAGACAAAATTGCCTCCTGCCTAGATATATTTCCAAGCATTCTAACTCATAACATGTGTACAAGTAATCAACGAGGAAATGATAGATTAATCTAAGGGAAAATCCGATCTCTATAGTGCTTAAACTTTCATGAGAGATGTCAATTGTTCATAGATTTGAGAATAAAAATATTGGTGATTAGGTATAAATACAATCATTACAAGTAATGTATAGTTCTAAAAAGAAGAAGAAAAGAGGATGTTTGATGCGAATGAAAATAAAGAAGAGATTAAAGAAATGATAGCAACTAAGTGATTGATAAAATTTTTTTCAATTCGATCTCACAGCTTTATACAACTAAACGTTTTGTTAAAGATAGTGCTCCATCTCTTTTCTATCAAACTATTGGTATTGAAAGATAATGTATGCTTAATGCTGAAGGCTAGCTAACGAGCTACAACCTTTTGTTTGTTGTTAAAAGCAGCTCGTAGTACGTAGATTAATATATAAAACGATTAGAGGAGAAGCAAGATGCTTCGTGTTGTTAGGCATAGAAAAGAGGAAAAAACAAAAGAAAGAGGTACCAAAATGTTTACAATTTACAATTTTTTCTTCATTATATATTCAAAAACGTTTTAAGATATCACTATACTTCTTTTCTATTGCTTATACTTCCATTAATAATTTTTTCTCCTTCATGGATGTATATTAGGATATCTACTGCATTAACTAAAGGCAAAGAAGAAAAGAAATTAAATGACTAAAAGCATGCTTTCACAAGCAACCGAAACAAGTTAAATTACTCTGGAACTCAAACATTCAACAGTCAACATTCAACATATTAATCTGAAAACTCAAATTAATTCTCAGTTCGATCACAAAACAAATGAGCAAACATCACATTTTCTGGTAATTCACATTAACTGTTTTCCTTTCCAAAATCGATAAAGAAAAATTGGTCTTCCTTGATGAACATGATCATATGCCAATAATATTTGATAATTTTTCTAGGTCATACATTAGCCTTGTGTTAGTCATAATAAGCTGCGGATGCTTTTATCCTGATCATCCGGACTATTTTGCACAAAGAAATTAGTTTAACAAAATAAAAGACTAAGAGAGAGTTCATGTGTTTCTTATTGTCCCAGTAGCTTTCATATACATCCTTAGATTTCTCTACATAGAGCCTTGAAAAAGGCTATCAACAACGACAAGTTTCCGTCTAATATATTTACAAAAGATAATCTCTGCTTAGACTTTTGGGGGCAAACTTCATCGTTAATTCCATTTAATACCTTGAAAATTAATTCTTTAAATTTAATGAAAACAGTAATGTTATTGCACCAGAAAACTGTCTTCGATTGGGACCAGAAAAATAATAATTGCAATATAGCATTATGGCGACGTAACCTCTCCACCATGCATTAAATATATATTACTTCTACATTGTGCCTTGGCTTACTTGTCACTTCCTAATTTGCATAAGATGATCACCCAAGCTTTTATACTGTGTGAACAGCATGGATGTTTAGTGATGCCATGTGCATTTATGCTACAAATATTTTGAGTAGAATCGGGAATAGTGGGTAAAAAAACTTCATCTATTATTTTAATTACTAAACAAAACACTTTGAGAGTACATTATTTCTTGCTTAAATCAAGCCTAATCAAAAGGTCACACTCAAATGATTCGATTTTGATAAATAGAAGTGCGACGACCCTCTTACATAATTGGACCCACAGATCAACATCGAAGCTTTAATTATAATTATCAATTCAATAATTAATATTACTCTATTTGGTTTGTGGGCGGAACTTTATTAATTTAAGATTTGATGATTTAATTATTATATGATTATATAATTTTCTTACTTAATACATAGCCACCACTTGAACAGTGATTCATCGGATAGCCGCTCCATCTACAACTACACATATGTATTAAAGAAAATCTCAACAGTTCTCACTGGGGAAATTCTCCACCGAGGTCAAGTCAAACCATTATCAAGTAATTTGAAATGGAGCCAGACGCAAATTTTTTATAATATTAAAAAATGTAACCAATAGCAACAACATAATCATATCCAGAGTTGAATTCTATTAAAAGAAAATATTTGTAAACACTTTTTTAGTCTGAAAACATAATTCTCTCAGAAGCCAAATTGCTGATCTTGCTAGTGCCTGTTTACCCGTACCACACATCATCCTTGAAAAGGTCTAGGAAAAGGAGATTACAAGTAAAGTCTATGATCCCATTGATCGGATAAAGGAAAAAAATATATATATAAAGGTTTCCACATATCATTATATTATATGTTGCAACTATTTAATTAATCTGAGATTTGTATTATACATATTTAAGTGCTGATAAGATCAATAAACCATATTGTATATATGTCGTTACAATTTTTGCATTTTAGTAACAATTAATACTTGTAATAACATCCCTGTACCGTAGATAAATTTTCAGTTTCTGGGATAATTTAAAGATACTCTATACTTGACAAAGTCTTACGTTTCAAGGCGTTGAAATCTTATTTCACCTATAAAATATCAGCACTCAAGACACGCCAAGACACAACTTTTCACTTGATATTGCAATAAATATATAGAAAGTATTATACAATATTTTCTTCTAATTTTATAGAATCAAAGTAATGTTTGACTCGTGCACGGTAAGCAATAAACACAACATCTATTAATACCTAATAGAGAGAGAGTTGTATATAGATAAAGATAAAACAGGAGTTGACTTTCACGTGTTTCATTCATGTAATATTTTGGTCGGTTAACGCTTGTCTTATATCAATTTTATCGACTCCGCGTATCTGAAATTAAGACTTGAATGCGTTGAACAAGAATATAGCTATTCTAGCAATGAGAATAATGTTTTCAAGACATTTAGCTAAGCTCTAGAACTCTACCTTTACTGTACGTCTAGATATGTCTTGATTATAGTACCTTTGATTGTGTGAAGAACATGAACAATTTGACTGTGAGTAGGTTTACTGTGAGGAATGATATTTTGTTTTAACTTAGTATTAGGTTAAACAACTTGAATGAAGAATATGGCAGTTAGACTATGCATAGCTCAAGTTTCATGTTTTGAAAAAAATTATATAATATAGTACTAATTCATATTTTATGATTAATTTGATGCTAAATATTAGGGATTCGTGATGTTTCATATTATAAATGTAATATTGTAAGAGTACGCGCAACTGTTCTATTATATGAAAAAGCAAATGCGAACATAACCGATTTTTAATAAATACACGATATATCTGACCATGGTTGATCGGTGTCAGGTATATCTTAGGTATAGTTGGATTTGACCAATAGTTTTCTTTTTAAAAAAATTCTAATGACATGTTATTAAGCCACACCCATCTTTTAGAAGTTTAAATCAACACAAATCTACAATAAAAATAACAAATAACAGAAATGATATGAATTTTCTTTTTCTTTTGTTTTTTTTAAGGAAAAACTTGTTTAACAGTGGACGACTGGTGAAACTTCTGATCGACAAAGGTTGGTAATGGCAGTTTGTCTACACGAGAGTGGCTGTGAGTGCGAGAAGAAGAAAAAGAATGATGTAAAATAAAGAGTCTGAAACTTTGAAATAAGAGAATGTTAGGGTCTGGAAGAAATAGATTAGTTTACCTACTTAGGATCTGATAAGTGTGTGGTAAAGAGAGAGTTTGAACTTTCAAACAGAGAATGTTAGGGTTAGGGTTAAAATTAGTTTAGTTCTAATTTGCTAGGACATTCACAGATGCACCATAGTTATTGTCTACTTATAATAATGAAAATCAACCATGTGGCATTGTCTAAAACAAGTGATTTAAATGTCTAGTTCAAATTTCTAAATTATTCTCTCTCTCAATTAAGTGAAAGGCTTAAATATAACTTTTCCTCTTATTTTATTATATCAAAATTTAAAACAAAAAAAAAAAAGTTGTTTTCACTCACTTCACATATTCATTTATGATTAGATTAGTGTATCATATTAACATGTTAAACTATCAATACCCTTATGGTTTTTTAGACTTTTCCATTTATTATACGGGACATTGACACATTGACAAAAAAAAAAAAAAAGAGATGAAACTTCTACATTGTTTCCCAATCATTTGATCCCTTTCTCCTGTAAGTTTATCGAAATTAAGTGAATAATATTACTCTTATAAACTCTTTTATATAATTTTTTTTTTATAAAAACAGATGTGACATAAAATAATTAGAAAAGTAAATCTTAAATAATAATACAAGATTGATGATGTTATAATGTTGTCAACAAGCGTGAAGTACCTATAAAAATAGTTATGCCTTCTTTCAATTTCCTAGCTCCTCCTGGTCATCATTGTTGTGCAATATATCTATCTATATAGAGTAATGATATTAAAGTTCAGTGATATGATATTATCTCCTATTACCATATCGTTTAGTTTTGTAAATTGGATTGATATTTCTTTATTTATTTTTTGAATCTCTTAGTGATATATCAATTTATAAACTCTACTATTATTTTACAAGCCGGTGTTGATGAAACAACTGCATAAGCACCATTATTATACACAGAATCGATCGCAATATGGGAGTTCCAAAGCCATAAAGTAACTCAATTATTTATCATATAGTGACATGGCACTATGGTTTGCACAGGAGACATGCCAATTCGTGACTCACTGAAAGAAAGTGACACGTGATTTTATTATATGTAATGTTTGTCGCTTTTATAGAAAAAGGCATTCAATCTAATCCCTAACACTGGCGGTGTGCCTCTTAAATTGCCTTCTCCGCTCCTGATTCTGAATATGATCCAAAAAGTGATCAATTATAAAGCTGAATCATATCTGACTATTCCCCACTCGTAAATGATTCTTTTCATTAATTATTATATCATTAATAAATAATAATAAATAATAGCACTTTCACTAGAAACATCTCCACCCACGATCGAGCATTGGAGAGTCATGAAAAATATGGGAAAGCCCCCAGTCAACACTGTGTATGCTTAAATTGACCTTTCAAATTTTCAGTTCCACTCCCAAAATAAGAGGAAACCAAGCTATTATGTAGTGTTGCGGACAAAGACTGCTTTGTCTCCCTAACACGGTTTCAGCTGTCCCAAAAATATGGAATTCAATATTGAAATTAAAACAAACCAGCTCCCTGGAGTCATAAATAGTATGCCAAACATTTTGATTGAGTGTTTCATTTGATTTGTTATATCGATGGTAATAAGTAATGTAGATGTGTAAATGATGTATTAATTTAATAAATATTTTATTTATGCTATATTAGTTGAGTTATTTACTCAAATTAAAACTTTGACTTTGATATACAACTTAAGACAAATGTAAACTTAAATAATACAAAATTTTTATTAATTTCAGATGAAAATTTAGGCAGCATTTTTATTGTATTGAATCTATTGATGGGTAAAAAATAATTTCCTATTCACATTAATTGTGTTGACTTAAAAAAAAAAATTGAACTGTAGAATTCCAATTGTTTTGTCAACTCGCTGGCTCCAGCAACTCAAATCTTTTGGTCTTGCGCAAATGCATATCCTTGTCTTTTCTAGAGGTTTAGATTTGACAGGCAAAGCGATCAGAGCAACTCAAGCTTCACGTTCTTTTGCATCCAGTACATATTCTTGACTCTGCTATCTATATATTTAGATTTAACAAGCAAAGTGATCTGAGCTACAAAAAGATGTCGAGTGTCTATTACCAGCACAACAACAACTCAACACGTAAATTGATTGGCAGTCATGTAGGGTAGCAAACCAGATTCAAACAGGCAACAAATTAGAGCTTGATTGGGAGCCAAGCAAGGTCGAAGTTGGGAAAATAATCAAATTGAATTCGGCAGTAGTTTTCTCCCTACTTATCTGTTACTTCCAAGGAACGCACTAGATTCTGAGCTATAAAACGTTTTTTCTTTCAAAAATTTATGATTATCTTTGAAAAAACCAGGCATAAAGGCCTTGAATAATCAACAATTATTGGAGTTTATTGATTCGAAGATCGTGCACTAGATGATTTTCAAGCAATTACAGCTGCATACAACCACATATATATAATTAAAGAAAAGACTCATACGCGTATTAATCAAGTCTTGCTACAGAGAATCTGTACCATTGGAGGATGAAACATCTCCATCCATTTTACTCTGAATATTTTCTCCGTTTCTAATCAAACTTCTCCAACATATTAATTGTTCAAGTACTTATATTACACAAGATAGATCGAGTCTTCGCTTTCATACTTGAACCTCCAAAAGGCTGCAAACGCCATGGTGGCCTGCACAACAGTAAGCGCAATGATCAAGGAATGAAAATAATTCTAAACCGCAATTCAGGGATGATTTTTTATTGTTATATATAGGAAATGACAGCAAGGAAATTGAAAGTCACTACTAGCTCTGAACTAATTAGCGTTTGGGAGAGTAGGTTATGACATTTATTTACATTTATCTTTGTAAAAATATTGTTGAGCTGTAACTTGACTATGGGGGCATTATAAATGAAGATCACATCATGGTGGTTGCATAATTGTTTCCTTCTAAAAAATGGTCAATGCGATTATAGATTAGTAACTATTTCAATTGATTTTAAAAATCTGATATGGACCCACTAAATTTGATTAGATTGCCTTCATCTTGTTAGTAAACTATAAACTAATATGATATTTTACGGTTGAAAGGATGATCTATCTAAATAAACTAATATGATATTTTACGGTTGAAAGAATTAATAAATTCTATCATTAATTAAAACCAATTAACAGATAGTATATACACAATCTATTTACGTATATTACTATATACAAACATGGTATTAATATTGTTAATTGACATGTGTATAATTTCACTTGTTTAATTTATTTTGGATCATGTATATCATGTAAAACAACAGGAATTCTACAACGCAAATATAAATTTTGGACTCTATTATTCAACATCTTGCATACTAGGCGTTTTTAGTATCATTTCTTGTCGAAAAATGGCATTAAATCAGTTGTCCAAGAGTACACTCCAAATTGAAGATAAAGATGGTGCATATGGAGCCACGTCTTCCCAGCCACGATTTGTTAATCTGTTTTGTTCATTATCAATTTATGATAGAACGTCGTACGATGGGTAGCATAGCTAGGGCTTTTCTTGTCTCCAATTGACTTTTTTTCGATTATCATTGAGATCACATATAGATGATTTCATAAAATTTAAACTTTACTAGAGTGTAATTTGAAGTTTAATGCAACAAAGATACTTTTACATTCATGTATTAATAGTTGAAAATTCAGACACACAGACACATATATATGAACTAACGAAACTATTGAGTAGTGGAACCGACTTGAAATCCAAATCTCTCTATTTTAACTAGAATTTGCATAGGCCTTGTTTCTATAATTAATAAATAAGGTCAAGTAGCACTCTAAGGTTTCCACTATATTCAAGAGAATAATTTTATGTAAACTTAATGACCTAATTAATATTTGGTGGAATTTTGAATTACGCTTATGATTCTTTTATGATTAGATTAGATTGCCACTGATTAGACCTATTTTATCCGGTATTTACCTATATGTTGTTTCCAAGTCAGCCAAGGTGCATGCTAATTTCAAAGAGTAAGAGAAATGACCCGAAAAGATAGCCAATAAGGGAACACATACACATTCGAATGAAATTCGACTAATTGAAGCTATGCAAAGTCAGTCAACGAAGTGAGAGTACGGTTTATATCCACAAAACTAAAGACAAAGGGGAAAAATTAGGATTTCCTTGACTCAGGCCCCGGTGTAGATATGGAAATTCAACTTTTCCTTGAATAGTTTTAACTATGTAATGGTCGGATAATTAACTTTGGTGTACTTGTAAATAAATATATCATTCTGTGTATTATAATTTTCTCAACCTTTAGGCTTATATTAAAGTTAACAGTATTAATGAATCATTTACTGCAGTGTTTGTTTTCAGTTTCCTCAAATGGGGAGAAAGCTAATTGAAGACTTATACAAGTTTTCTTGATCAACCTCTGTGCTCAGTTGTCTGACCCTCAGGATATAGGATTGCTATCTTCCAAAGTTAACAACAGAAATCATTGTCAAAATGGTTGAAGAATCATGACATAAAATATGAATCAACCGAAGCAGTTCACACTACTTCTAATAATCTATTCCCCAAGTGGATTTTTAGTAGAGAAACTTGAAGGCAGAGTGCTTGGGCAAGGTAGATCAAGCGTGGAACCCTTCATCTGCTCAAAGTTCTTCACCTTTATCTCTTCATGGAGTTGTCCATTTACTATAAACCAAAACTTTCTTCGGATTATCAAGATGCCTTATATCTTTTGCCTTCATTTCGTCAAGTTTAGAACATTTACCTAGCTAAGGACTTAGTGGATAAAACAAGAAAAAAATTGAAGAAAGAAAATAGATGAAGAGAAGATCAACATCATATGATTGCACAAAACATTTTACTTACATTCATTAGTTACAAAACCGTTTTATAGAATGAAATAATAACTCTACTTCATTTGACTGGCTGCTAGAATTTGGTCTAATGTACAATATTTATAATGATAACAACCCTCTACGTACCTCAACAAAAAATTTACAAGGCCAAGGGAGTTCATGGATCATGACTACTACACTAAAGTACTTCATTATGTCCTTTGTGATTGAACTAAGTTCACCATGTTGCCTGCAGCGTTTCTCCAGGGAAGCATGTTAAAATTTTGTGTACTCAGGAGCAATTCTCTGGCTTTGTTCACAAAATCAACTCCATCGCTTTGAATCTTCACTGTCTTTGGGCGTTTTAGCAAGCTGATATAAGTTTCCAAGTCGTGAACACATGAAGGGTCTTGCATGTTGAAGAAGTCGAGGACTAGTTCAACACCCACGTGAGCATAGCAAGAGCAGCTCCATGGAAACTCATATCTGCCTCCCAAAACCCTAAAATTTTCATTGAACACAACCCCAGGTAGCTTTGTTATGGGATCGTTAATGTTCACTATTCTCAGCACTTTGACGCCCAATTCCTCACAACGCTCCTTGAATCCAGAGTTTCCAACTCTTGGTCCTCCATATGAGAAAACTGTCACTGGAATGTCTCGGTTTGAATCAGTTTTATTCAATCCGAGTTCTGCGATATCATAAGCAAGAAGAAGAGCCAATGAACTCCCCATACTATGACCCGCCAAAGTGATGCTCAACTCCTCACCTTTGTACTTGTTTAACAGCCGTGACACCTCAGACAGAAGCTGTTCGCGGCAGCTTCCAACGCCGAATTTGTCACTTTCATCCGAGGTATACAAGCTCAAAAAACCAGATTCTACCTTCACTTCTGGTCGTGGATCATGAGGGTCGAGCCTTGCCGGAGTCAATGAGCTCATGAAATTGGCAACCCATTCATGGTTTGTCACTGTTCCGCGAAATGTCACGACGATATCTCTTCTCCCAATCCTCCTAACCGATTCGTCGGACGAAACGGCGACGTATCCGATCCAGCGGCCGCAGGAAGAGCCATTTTGAATGGGGATGTTGATATCAGGAGTGGCGTATATGTACTTAGTGACTTCATAGCCAGATTTCGCCATGCCAACTTCTGCAAGCATGTTCTTCTTCCCATACTTGCAATTCAAGTAGCGTTTTGAGTTGGGGTCGAGATCGAAAGCCTTATAGCAGGCTGTCACGAACTCCCCATACCGGATAATCTCCTGCCGGAGAAGAGGGTGCAAGGGCTCAACCAGATTTTCCCAGTTGTATAAACCTTGAATTTCTCTCCAGAAATAAGCCAAAACAGAGCTAGCTCTGGCAACTTTTACTGCCTTCGCTGCTTGTGTTGCAGCTGTTGCGACTCCAGAAGCAATCACTGATCGCCTAGACTGAGGGATTTCACTCTTTTTAGGTAAAGCAACTCGCCCAAAAGAGTGAGAAGACTGAGGACTAACGTCCACTGGTAACGTTATAAGATTCATATTAGAGTTCGGCATCAAAATCTGGGAAGCCATTACACTCTCAGAGGAGAGATAGAGAGAGAGGAAGAGAGAGTGAAGAAATAGAGAGAGAAAGAGCGAGAGAGAGAGAGAGAGAGGGCAGGAGTTCCAAGTTCAGTCTGTTTGATGAAGAGAAGTTGGGTACAAGCAAGAGTTTATATAATGAAATGAGAAAGTAATAGAGTTCGTTTCATGCATGTTTCGCGAGTATTTGACTCGAATTTTTTTTAAAAAAAATTAATTAAAAATTCTCAAATGGGTTTAATTAATAGAAAAAGTGGTCGGTTAGAGAGTTCATATAGCGAGCATTGAGCAAAGCAGAGGAAGGGTTTCCTTTTTTGTACAAATTGAAAATAAACTTAAAAAAAAAAAAAAGAGAGAGAAAAGAGAGGTCAAACCAAGAGTATTTGACCGAAATATTAAAAGGGAGGTACTAAGCGTCATAATTTATTTGGTCGGTTGTGGTTATTAATCACGCTATTTAAATTGGAGTTTCAAAACACTATCTACTACTAATCATTATAAGCCTTTTATGTTGCTTCCTTGATGTTGATGTTGCTGTGTTGCTAGCCCTTTTTTCTGTTCCTTAGAGCCTTTCAAAAAAATCTCAACATGATGTTTTGTTTTGCACAAAGAGCTCAAAATTCGAGATTTTCTCATATATAACCTAAAACAAATTATTCCTAAGTTGCAAGTAAATAATAAAAAATAAAAATCATATCTCTTTGAATAGTCAATTATAAGAAACAGAACTTAAAATCATATTTGACTACTACAAAGTCTATAATGATATGAACGGTGGTAACCTTTGAAACATAAAAAGTATTTGCATAACTTTTTGGTCAAAATGGAGGTTAGATTATGGTTACCTACTTAACGTTTTAAGAACTAACTTACTTCCCCTAGAATTCTAAGAAACTTAATTTATACCCCTCCAGAAAATTCTTCTGTTTCATTGAGAAGATAATAAAAAAGATATAATTATAGTTTGGGTCGTGTTAACATATTTCCGAAGACACATGATAAGAAATTTAAAATAATAAATGATAAATATGAACTTATAGTTCACGAAAGTCAACTTCAATTATTCATAATCAAACTTTTCTTTTAATAAACAAATTTGTATTTATTATTTATTGTTTTAAGTTTCTTATCATGTACTTTAAGACATATGTTAAGATAAATTTTTTAGTTATAATCCTTTTATATTTTTACATGTACATACACCAAGATATTTAGATAAATATATTGAAATTAATAATATATTCTAAAAACTAATATTTTATAAAGTATAAATTTTTTTGAATAAACATACAAAAATAATTAATGATTAAAAATTAACAGCCATATTGAAAATGATTTAAATTAGATTTTGAATATTGAATAAAGATAATAAAAATTATTTTTAAGTGTCTAGCTTCCCAAATTAAATTCTTTAAAAGGGTGTAAAAGATTGCGTTAATGCTTAATACTCATAAAAAGGGGAAGGAAATTGGACTTATAATAATCTAATTTTCCTAACCTTAGGTAACTAAGAATTTTGGTTTTAATCATCTAAAATTGTTAAAATTACCTAATAATGGATAGATAAATATTAAAGCATCTTTATATAAAATAAATATTTAATTTAGAGAAAAAGTAATACAAAGTTTTAAAATCATTATGAATAATATCTACTATAAATAATATAAATTCAAAAAAATTTACATGGTTTGATTGTCATCGATCGGGGTCATAAGCTCATTGGATGACGATCTATTAAATTAACTTCAAAAAAATATATATTTTTATTTTAATAAATAATAATTTTTATATAATTTCATTAAGATTAGAAGTTAATTTAATATTAATATATTAATTTAATTAGCTAATGATTTAAAATATTATAATATTTATTTCATGATCTAAGTGATAAACATTTAAAAGTAAAATTCAGATTTAAGTTAGAAATTTCTATTAAATAATTAATATCAAATATATTAAAGTTGGGAGGTATTTTGTGCAATTAGTTATAAAGTATTCACTTCTTCAAAAAATTCACATCACAATTAAACAATAAAATATTGAGCATCCTTTATCTATTTATTTATTTTTTCTATTCCTTTCCTCCTCATTTTCCTTTCTCCTTCTTTTCCTTCACCAAAACGAACATCCTCCAAGTTCATCACTGGCTACATACTCTCCCTTTGTAATGCTAGTTTTATTTTGGGTGTTATAAAACCAATGCAATCTACCCAGACCAACTAATCCAATCCAATCCAATCAAATTTTAATTAGTTTTACTCAATTGACGGTTTGGATTGGATCTAAAAATAATTGAACTGATTAGATCTATTAGCAGATTAAATCAAAGAATTTGTCATGATCTAATCCAAATAAAAAATAATGGTGGAAGGGAATTATAGCCTATTTTAATAAATATAATCATAGTATTTATAAATTGCAAATAGTCTATTTACTTTTGTCAAAAAAAAATCTAAAAAAATATAAACCATGTCTAGTTTTTTTATAATATATTAGATTGTGCTATAATTTTTAATTAAATAATAAATTTTATTATATGTTTTTTGGAGATTGGATTGGATTAGATTTATGCCTTCACATTTTTTTTAGTACGTCAAATTTCAGAAGATTTTAATTATTTACAATTAGGTCAAATTGGATTAGATTTTCACTTTTCATTGAGCTTGAATTACATTAAAGCATCTTTAAATTAATATTGGATTGAAATGGTTATTAGCCAAGTCAGATTCGGACTGACAGACACCCATACTGCCATATACGTAGGGGCACATGCCCCATTGAACTTGAAAAAACTAATTTTGTTGCCATACTTATTTCAACTTAATTGCTATTTTATGTCCCTTAAAAAACTTTAATTCTTTAATTAGGTTTTTCATTATACTTATTTAATTTAATTGTTATCTCAATTTTTTATTTACTTGGTGGCTTGATTTGGAATCGACATGTGAGTGATAAATTAATGTGACAAGTTATATGACTTCTAAATTATTGTCATATTATTTGGAATAGCAAACTTGAGATATAAATATAGGAAAAATGTATATAGTATTGCTCTGTTTATAATCTCAAACATTTTGTGTCAACTACTAAAATTGATTTGTCACATGTGAGTTTACCTTTTTATCTTATTTATATTATTTTATTCTGTTAAATTACTCACATTATATTTAAGAAAATATTATCATAAAATTATTTATTTTATTTGTATCATGTCTTTTACTATTAAATTTGTAGCATGATTTCTTTTCATATATAAAATGTTTGCAATATTGATATGAATTTTATAATTTTTATTTTTTCGTACCATCAAAGTTCATCAAGAAATAAAATTAATTTTAATGGAATTTAATAAATGATAAAGGGCGTGAAGATTTTTAAAATTTTTGGTGGTGAAGTGAAAGCTTGACTAAATATTGGGGCGTAAATGAGAAAAACCGTATTATTCTTTTTAAAGTCTTACTTTTTTTTTTTCCTCCTCTCGAAATTAATAAAAAGGTGAATCACAAAGAGTCAAGTCAACATAAAATACGAAGCTACGTAGGGCAGTTTCTCGGCGCTCTGGGTCAAAATGGAAAATATTGTTGAAAGAGTTATCAAAGAGGAATTAATGTTGAAAGAGTTAAGGATTATTCATACCTATTTATATAATTAAATTTAAAATTGCATTTATATCTATTTTACAATGTTCGTTTAAATGGTTAATATAGATAAGCTTCCTTTAAAAAATGTTAAAAAAATCCTCTCTATTCAACTAGATTCTCGATATCAACAAATTATCATATGTTATATTCTGGGGTTGAATAATATCCTATCGAGAGGAGATGACGTTTTGGTAGAGGTGGAAACACATGAGATCTACTTTCCACATCTTTGTAAAAAGTCTTTCACAAAGTCATTTTCTTTTTAGTGTATATGTGTTCTTTGCATGATGGGTGTTATTTTCTCGCATCAACAACTAACAATTTTTTTTTTCCATTTTTTGAATGATAAAAAAGGTATTGAAATCAAGTTTAATGTTTCTCATAAGTAAATGATAAAGACGAAAAATTAGTGTCTTAAAGTAATACTTGGCAAATGCTTTTAACAAATGCACTTTTAATTGTTTTTATATATGTATTAAAAAACTCTATCAGTGCTTCTGACACTATTAATTAGAAACTACTTTCAATTAAATAAATAAAAAATTCACATTTACTTTAACTAATAAATGTCACTCTATATTTACGGATTTTTGTTGAAATTTTTTTTAAAAAGATTCTAAAAGCAGCTGCCAACCACCGAATTGAAATCCGATCATAATTATGTTAATGTGAAAGCAGCAGATACTTGGAAAAGTCAAAATTTAGGAAAATTTTCCAAGAATTTAGTTCTAGTTGTGAACAGTGATAACATGGCATCAAGTTCAAATCAATTTTTGCATATGTTAACACTACCTGTTCATTGAAGCCCCAAATCGAAACGGAAAATTTCTCTGACCCCCCGATTAAATTTCAAGAAAATACTTAATCCCACACTTTTATTAAACTAACACTTATCATCTAAAAATTAATACTATTTTCTTAAAATTAACATTTACCTCTCGAGCATTTGAGGGATAAATATTAATTTTTAAAAATTTTTAGAGAATAAATATTAATTTAATAAAATTATGAGATTAAGTGTTCTCTTAAAATTTAATTGGGGGTTATTGTACTTTCCCCAAATCGAAACACACACATAGTGGCTGGCTGGTGTGCGGTCCTCATTCGACAAACGTTTTGTACGTTGACAAGCAATCTTTTCTGTCCCATCCATCACGTATTATATATATATATATATAAAAATTATCCAATCGATCTACTTTTTATAATTGAATATTAAAATATAATCTTGAAAATATATTAATCTAAAAATATATAATTTGTGTATAAATTTAGATGAAAAAAATATGACGTTATCTTTTTTTATATCTACAATATTAAATTGCTCCATGGAAATGTTGTTGGTGCAATAGGGTAATTATTTTTAAGAAAAACCGAAAAAGAAAAATTACAAAAGGAAAATAAGATGTGGGAGGGGCCCCATTCCCCAATACGATAGTGCTCCCCAGCCCCCACTTTGCCATGTGGAAGTACCCAAGCACTATAATAATTTGCCCCTGGATCGGGATAATAGCCCTTAAATGAAAATAATTAAAATTTCAAAATAATTTTGTCTAAATAGTAAGTAATAAAATTGAGTATAAAAATAATGTCAAAACAATGTTTTAAAATATTTTTATCTTTGTAAAAAAAAAAAAAAAAACTTAAGCTGTCAATGGAGAATTTGTTCAATGTTTTTTTTTTCCTTAACAAGGAAAGGTAATAAATTAATAAAGGACAGGACTAAATACACCAATACAATTTCTTTCGGTACCCAATTTTATAAATACATGTTTTATCAAACTTTTCATAATTAACTTGTTAGAATTCCATAATATCGCTCTTTATGACCACTCTTAAAATAAGTATGTTGGGTGTGATGTCAAATATCATAAGACGTTGAGTTGTGCTCTTATAACACTATTGATTTTGGAATGAATGACAGTTCAACGGTCCACATAACTAATATAACAAATATTTTCTCTAGAAAACATTCTTGAAGAAAATCATTTGAAGAAATGAATATACTCACCTTTTTTTTTTCTTAAACCAAACATTTATTGATTTTATGTTAACAATATAAGTTTGAAATTTCTGAAATTATGGAATTTTTTGTAACAGAATCATAATTATTAAACATTTTAGTTATGGGCATACACTTAAAAAATAAGTATTTGTAAAGTATTCTCTTTGTTTAATACATATTGCCTCATCCATTGATAAATTTTGATGACACAAAAGCAATAACAATCATATATGGACAGAATCTCTAGGTGTCACATAAACTATCATATCAAGAGTTAATTCATTCAAAGTTCAGTGTCCAAGAGATGTATTAATTGATAATTTGATCATATCTTAATTGTTATATAGTTAACAATAAGTTAATGTAAGTAATTGAAAAATAAGTCCCAATTCAGGATCACTATCCACAAACTGCTTTGGTTCAATGGACCGATATATGTCAAGTCGCATCTAATCAAACCAGCTTTGGAAACGAAAAGAAATCGTTTTACATGTTTAATGCATGGTTTAAGCATATAATATAATTACTGTTAGATTAGAGGTGTGATTTCCTGTGTAGTTCTAGAAAGCACGCAGTGATAGTGAATATTATCATAATCAAATATTAAAAAGTTAAAAATTTATATGATTTTGGCCTCTACCTTATTGCATCTAATTGGTTATTAAATTACTAAAATAATCCAAAATATCTTATCCTGTATATGCTTTACACCATAATTATCTTTTTAGTTAACTAGTAAGCAAATCCTTACTGCACAATCATGTTTTGCGAGAAAACAGTCATCTTATTCTGGTTCGAGTTCTGTTGTGTGGCATGAATTTTATTATCCATTAATAATCAAGAATTAGTAAATTATATCTCTTTTATAATTATTTTTAATTTATTAACAATCATCATTACATTCTTGAATTTTAGTGGGTCAAAATTAGATTAGGTCGAGAACCCAATTTGATTTGTGATTTGGATTGCTTGAAGGGTTAATCACTTTTCTTCCGTTCTCTCAAAGTGAAACATGCAACCGCCGGAACACACAATTTCTGGAAAGGGGAGCATATGCTCATTAGTCATGCTGAAAGTGAAGGATTTTGAGAAGAATAGAGTTTGAAAGGAAAATGGCTTCTATGTTATTTTCTTAGGAAAGCATAATAATATATACAACGTACATGATCTGGAGGAGTTAATTCATCACTATATACTTAAAATATATAAGCTATCTATGGACAGAATATTTACATTCCAAAAACAGATATATACAGCTCATAAGTGGTGATTATATTATTTCCTTAATATGTCCCCTCAAGATGGAGTCCGCGGAAGGATACCAATCTTGACTCAAAGTGGCTTTGTGAGGGCATCAGCCAATTGGTCATCGGATGAAACATGAGAAACACAAATGGAGCTATTTTACACTTTTTCTCGAACAAAATGAAAATCAATGGGAATATGTTTCATGCGAGAGTGAAATGCTGGATTTGCACAAAGATAAATAGCATCAATGTTGTCACAATAAATTGTCGGTGGTGTTGGCAAATGAATGCCTAGCTCATGTGACAAGGATTGCAGCCAAGTGATTTCAGTAGTGATGGAGGTGACTACGCGATACTAAACTTCAGTGGACGATTGAGCAACAGTACGTTGTTTCTTCGAACTCCAGGAAATAGCATTATGACCAAGGAAGACAACATGATTACTGGTGGAGGTTCGATCATCTATGTTACCAGCCCAGTCTGCATCTGAAAAACCATGGAGTAACAAGGGAGAATTTCGGTGCAGAAATAAACCATGGTGGATGGTACCTCGAAGATAGCGGAGCAATCTTTTAACGGTTGACTAGTGATTGGTGGTAGGGTGATGTAGGAATTGAGATAATTTGTTGAAAACAAAGGCAACATCCAGGCATGTAAGTGCTAAGTATTGGAGACCCCCAACAATGGAGCAACATTTTGTTGCATCAGAAAGGGAGGTACCATCATGGATACTTGGCATGTTAGTAGGTGACATGGGCGTGTGAACATCTTTAGCATAGAGCATGTTCGTTTTCTCCAAGAGATCATGAATGTATTTGTGTTGGGACAAAAGAATGCCATGAGGTGAGGGGATGACTTCAATGCCCAGAAAGTAGGAGAGGGGACCAAGATCTTTGATGGAAAACCTTGTCGCAAGTTGAGTGGTGAATTTTCCAAGAGAAAAGTCATCATTACCTATGAGAATCAAATCATTCACATACACTAAACGATACATGGTTAGATGCATGTGATTAAATAGAAATAAAGAGGTATGCGACTTGGAGTTGACAAAACCAATGGATAGAAGAAAGGTGCGAAGTTCATGATACCATGCTCGAAGGGCTTGTTTTAATCCATAAAGAGCCTTTTTAAGATGACACACATGGGTGGGTTTGTTCTTGTCAATGAAACCTGGAGGTTGACCCATATAAACATCTTCAGTTAAGTGCCCATGAAGAAAGGCATTGTTAACATCTAATTGTTTGAGAGACCATCCTTTGGCGAGTGTAAGACTTATGACAAGACGAATAGTGGTCGGTTTAATGACAGGACTAAACATGTCATGATAATCATGCCTGGACGTTGGTGAAAACCTTTGACAACAAGCCGAGCCTTGTAGTGCTAAATGGAGCCATCGGGGTGACGCTTGATGCCAAACACCCATTTGTAGCCAACCAAGTTCTGTGAAGATGCTGGGGGAACAAGAACCCAAGTGTCATTATGTAACAGTGCATTGAATTCATCTGACATGGCAGCCCGCCATTCTTGATGCTTGAGGGCTTGGGATATAGTAGTAGGTTCAATGATGATTGGGGAATGAAGAGTGGTCAGGCTAAGTTTAGTAAGAGGTTTGTGGATATGATTTTTGGCTCTAGTTTTCATGGGATGATTGTTGTGGGGTGTTAATTTGTGCGGAAGAGGTGGGAGAGGTGAGGAGGTCAATTGTGAGGGAGAAGAAGAAAGAACATCAACAGAGGACACACCGGACAAGGCATGAGGAGAATGAGTATTTGCGTCATCACCAATTTGAGAAATTACAGCCTGTAGAGGATTTGTCGTAGAGGGAGTTGATTAGCACTTAAAAGTGTATGTTTATTAAGAATTTAAATAATTATTTTTACACTTTAAGTGCTATTAATGTGAGC